>CABHPH010161635.1:4333-32998 GCA_902168325.1 Peromyscus nudipes | reverse complement strand
TATACTATACTATAATAATATAATGAGATAAAAACAAAAACTAACACAATGGAATGAGACAAAACAAACAGAAGTAAAAGAGCCCAAAAGAAAATTCAAGAACTAGAGACCCACTCATTTGCACACTAAGAAATCACACAAAAACACTAAACTGGAGGACACAATATATACTCAAGGGACCTGTAGGATAGAAGGAGAGAAGAAAAAAAGCATGAGTAAAAAAAAATATAAAAATAAAAATGAGGTAAAATTAAATTAAATTAAATTTAAAAAAGAAGCCCTGACATGACATTCTGAGACAAGGAATCTCCAAAAATGCCATTGAGTTGATTTTGTGTCATCCATCCAGTATTGGAAATGCAGCCTGTCCTTTTGAGTAATTTGTTTCTCTAGTGAATCTCCTTTGGAGAAAACTGAATTTTTATTTGCAAGTGATTATCGTCAGAGATTTCTTCTGGGTTAGGGATGAGGACATTGTGTCCATTTCTCCTTTCAGCTCTAGGACTCAATTCAGTACGTTTCATGAACTGAGAAGAAAATATATGTGTGTTTGTTTGAAATGTTCTGTAAAAATCTGTTAGGTTCATTTGGATTATAATGTCAGTTAGCTCTCGCATTTCTCTGTTTAGTTTTTGTCTGGATAACCTGTCCTTTGGCAAGAATTTGATGTTGGAGTCTTCCACTATCAGTGTGTGAAGGTCAATATGTGGTTTAAGCTGCAATAATGTGTCTTTTATGAACTTTGGTACCCTTGGGTTTGGTAGATAGACGTTAAAAATTATGATGTTCCCTTGGATTTTTCCTTTGATGAGTATGAATAATGTTCATCTGATCTCTTCTGATTAGTTTTGGTTTGAAGTCTATTTTCTCAGGTATCAAAATTGCTACATCAGCTTGCTTCTTAGATCCATGTGCATGAAATACCTTTTTCCATCCTTTTACTTTGATGCGAGGGAGTGTTTCAGGGGTGCAGCAGAAAGATGGATCTTGTTTTCACAACCATTCTGTTCTCTGTGTCTTTTTATGGGGAGAATTGAGACCATCGATGTTGAGAGAGATCAATGAGCAGTGCTTGTTGATTCCTGTTATTTTGCTGTTATAGGTGTGTGTGTGTGTGTGTGTGTGTGTGTGTGTGTGTGTGTGTGTGTGTTTCATTCACCTCTTTTTATTTGCTGGTCTGAGATTATTTATTCCTTGTGATTTGGGGGGTGCTGTTAGCCTCTTTAGTATGGAGTTTCCTTTCTAGCACTTTCTAGGGGAAGATTTATAGATAGATATTGCTTAAATTTGTTTTTATCATGAATTTTTTCTCCATCTATTATGTTTTTCTGGGTTTAGTAGTCTGGGATGACATCTATCCGTGGTCTTTTAGAGTCTGTGGCACATCTGTTCAGGCCCTTCTGACTTTTAGAGTCTCCATTGAGAAGTCAGGTCTTACTCAAATAGGTCTGCCTTTATATGTTACTTAATCATTTTCCTTTGTAGCTTTTAATATTCTTTCTTTGTTTTACACTTTTAATGTTTGGGTTATTATGTCCTGGGGGAACTTTTTTTCCTTATCCAGTCTACCTGTTGTTCTTTATACTTCTTGTACCTCAATAAGCATCACCTTTCAGTTAGGGAAATTTTCTTCTATGATTTTGCTGAAAATGTTTTCTGTGCCTTTGACCTGGGTTTCTTCTTCTTCCTCTATTTATATTATTCTTACATTTGATCTTTTCATAATGTCCTAGATTTCCTGGGTGTTTTGAGTCAGGATTTTATTTTTAGATTTAACATTTTCTTTGACTGTGGTATCCATTTTTTGTATTGAGTCTTCAGTGCCTCAGATTATTTCTTCCTTCTCTTGTATTATGTTGGTGAGGCTTGCCTCTGAGGTTCCTGTTCAAGTTCATGTTACATGAGTTCATTTCATAATCATTCATAAATTTTTCATTTCCAGATTTACCTATTTGGGTTTTTTTAATTGACTCTATTTCCACTTAAATATTTCACGTGTTAAATGATTTTCTTCATTTTCTTCTACTTTCTTTGTGTTTTCATAGAATTTTTTCAGAGATTTATTCATTTTTTTCTTTAAGGACCTGAATAATTTCCATAAAGGCTATTGTAAGTTCTTTTTCATTAGCTTCAGCAATGTTAGAATACTTGGGACCTACTAGGCTGAGGTCTAGCAGAGACATATTGTCCTGGCTGTTATTGATTGTGTTTTTATACTGGCATCTAGGCTTCTGAGCTTGGGCAGATTCTAATACCAGGTGTTGATATCTGACCTTGTTTTTGTTGAGTGTTTTGTTTCTTGGTTTCTTTTGCCCTCTGTGGTTCTTAGGAGGGTGTGGTGACTGTGTGCTGCCTGGTAGGGAATCCGTCTGGGATCCTGCTAGGAGTGGCTTCTTGGCCTTTCCAGTACAATGTTTTTCTGGATATTGG
Source organism: Peromyscus nudipes (assembly GCA_902168325.1). Taxonomy (NCBI): domain Eukaryota; kingdom Metazoa; phylum Chordata; class Mammalia; order Rodentia; family Cricetidae; genus Peromyscus; species Peromyscus nudipes. The sequence continues at coordinate 30,568 of CABHPH010161635.1, read as the reverse complement.
AAGTGATACTTAGGAATGGGAATGGACTAGAAATGGGGTGCTAAGGAGATCCACAGGTTGGAACAAAGTAGGGTGTTCCACCAAGATCTGCACTGTGACTGGGGGCAGAAAGTGAGAAGAGGCCACAATAGGTCATCGGCTACAGAGCAGGAGATGAGACTGGGGGATTAAATATGGAGGAGAGGAAGGTGAGTGAAAGTCTAAAACTTGCCTATCTGTTCTGTTGGCCCTCTTGCTTCTCTGGCAGGCTTGACCTAGGGGAACACCTGCTGGAGTTGGGGGATTGAGTAACAGGATGAGTGGGGAGGAAGGTTGGAGGAGAAGATCTGCATTATCTGCTGGAGATAGGGGCAGAGAGGAGTGGAGGCTGGAGCAGATGGTTAGCTGCAGAGGTGGAGGTAAGACTGGGGGACTGAATTTGGAGGAGAGGAGGGAGGAGTGAAGATCAGCAGCTAGGTTACTTTCTTCCCCGGCTTGAGCAGCCTGTGGATTCCCAAGGAATGCCAGCTGGAGGTGGAGGATGGATAAATAGATGAGTGGAGGGAATGGAGGTTACAGGAGAAGGTCTATATCACCCACAGTCATATGTTTCATGGGAAGTACAGCTGACATCAACTACTAAAAGTTCAGAAATCTCACGTAATGAGATCAATGTCTCTGGATCATTAATAGACTATGACTAGAAAACAGGTAGTAGATGTGAAAATGGGATAAATGAGTTTGTGGTGACAGTACATAGATTTGGCCAATCACAGTAAATGAAAAGCCATGATAGTATAATGGTAGTCAGAAGTTTTCCTGTGTTCGGACGGGTCCCACAGCCACTCAGTCCCAAGTAAACACACAGAGGCTTATTACTTACAAACTGTATGGCCTATGGGTCAGGCTTCTTGCTAGCTAGCTCTTATAACTTAACTCAACACATTTCTATTAATCTATATGTTGCCACAAGGCTGCAGCATTACCAGTCTGCTGGCATCTTGTTATTCCTTTGATGGAGGGCTGGTGTCTCCCTCAACTCCTCCCTTCTTCCTCTTGTCTTTAGTTTGAATGTACCACCTAACCTTATCCTGACCTGCCATAGGCCAATGCAGCTTTATTTACTATCCAATGGGAACCACACATATTCACAGTATACAGAAAGATATCCACCAGCAGGATAATCAAAATAAGGAGTCAGAAATCATTCTGATATTATTTCAGAAAATAAATTAGAATGATAAAGTATTATGAAATTCCTCACAAATGATTGCCTAGTTGGGGAAGTATTCGAGGGGAGACGTGAATATTTAAAATATAGCAATCAAAATATAACTGCTCAATGAGTTATACTGATTTATTGTTAATATTAATTATATACATTTAAAATAATTTGTTAAATAATAAATCATAGACATTTTGAAGGTTTACATCACCATATTTTAAGATTTAAAATGCTAAAATTAAAGGAAATGAGCATTATTTGCAGTAATAATGTAGTTGCTGATAATATGTATAAATAAAACATCTGTAGCAGAAGAAATGATAACAATAGTGCATATTCTTTAGTCTGAATTTTCATTGTTTCACTTTCAGACTTTTCTGGGTCATTCAGTCTTCATTTCACACTTGTGGACTGAAAAGTCCAGAAACCACAGGAATATATAAATAAATGATGTCTTTCGTTCTGAAAGAGTCAAAAAATTTAAAATTTATGAGCTTTTCTTGGGTATTTTGTTGAAGTTGAATGTTTTATGTGAGATATTTCCCTCTTCTTTCTCAATGGAAATGATTATCAATAGCAACAGAAATAGTTTCAGAATATTGAATTTATCTTTCTTTTAATCTAATTTTCCCATATATTTTTCTTTAGTGCTTTTGCTGTTCTAGCTAAATCATGAGTTTTTCTGCCTTAGGGAAGATGAGGGCAAATCCTACCTGAAGTCAAAGCATTGATCTCCTGTCCTTAGCCTCAAAGCTTAATTCTTTGAATCCATTGTGTATGTTTTTCTAAGTTTTAGTAACTACTTTTATATATGATATGTGAACTATAGAGGCTATGATTATTATCATTTATCTAAACAGAAAACACAAGCCATGATTTTAAATCCTTGCTAATTTTTGTGGTGGAAATGTTCCCATCATAAATTATTCAAGTCACCGGAGGCCTAAGGCACATTTAAGAAGAGAACTCTACTCAATTGCTTATCCTTAGGCAACACAGGCTGATGCAGCTCAGCTCTGATGGACCGGGAACTTTGTGCAGTCCTTCTCACCTCACAGGACACAGGAACAAAGCAGGAACAGTACTGGCAGCAACAGGCTTTCTGAGAGCTTTGTTAGAAATAGACTCCAGGGCACATGGCGAAAAGGGGTCATGAGCCAGACTTGGTGGTTCATTCTTATCATCTCTGCACTTGAGGGAAAGAAGCAGGAGGATGAGGAGGGCAAGATCCGTCTCAGCTACAAAGTTGGTTCTAGGTGAGCCTGGGGTACATGAGACCTTGTCTCAAGAAAACAAAGTAAAACTAACTAACTACCAACTAACTAAGCAGTGATAGAAAAAATAAATAGAAGAGAAAGAAGGACCTCTTAAGGAAGCTGGACGATTGATCAGAGATGAAGCCTTTCACTCTCCTCTATTGTCCAGCTCACTTGTCAGTGACTAATAGACTAGCTTCAAATATAAGCATGTGTACTACCCAAGTCCTTGGTGGTAGACAGAACTCATTTGGACAAAGCCCTAGGTTGTGAGCTTTAGCTTTGGATACTCTGGAGACATGAACTGTTACGTCTGCTACTGTGTAAGTTTGGGATGTTCCCTTCTGCTCATTTGTTACCATATTTCTCAACTCCATTGAACTTTTCCCTGGTCACCAGGGCCTGGTATGATCAGCTTTTAATGTTCACAGAGTTCTCTGCTGGTCAGCAAGGTCTTGGAAGCCTGATGGAAGTCAGCCAAGGCCTTTGGAGCCAAATACTCTACCCTATGACTGAGACGTACCATGTTACTTAGTTGTGTAGACAGTGATGCAGGTAAGACCTCAATCCAGTCTTAGCTTCCTCTATATGATTGTGCAAAAGGGTGGCATTGTAAAGTACAGCAGGATGTGACATTTTCATCTTCAGAGTCCTAAAAATGTTTATTAGATGCATACAAACTACTTGGAGGTCTAAAATCAGTATTATTAAAAACAACACTTAAGAATGCATTATTAGAAACAATAACCAAGCAAATTAGAAGTAATAGACAAAGACTTTGAAAGCACTTTTCATGGGTTCACAGTGAAGAATTTTAGAAAGTACACTGAATAGAGAGAAATCTCAGTTATTTAAGCAAGCTGTACTGATGATGGATATAAGTGGTAGCAGGAAACATCCTCACACTGACAGTCTTCAGACTGTATCCAGAGAAGAAAAACAGCTCCAGACAAAAGTAAAAGCTGCTTTAGGTGGAAATTCAGATTTCCATGGAATGATCAAACTACTTTCATAAGAAGTAGAAGGACAGGAAATAAGAGTGAGAATGTGAAGTCCTACTGGTAAATTTTAACTGATAAAACCGAGTCCCATCTCTGAGGAAGTACTTGATGTTCTGGGAGAAGACATTGAAGACTGTGGATGTGGGAATCATAGCTACCTCTGGAGTACTTAGTGCCTCCCTTCCCCTCCCTCTGCCAAGCCTTCTGTTGTCATCCTTTGTTTTTGAGACAGCATCTTAGTTGATGGTGCAGACTATGTGGCCTGGAACTCACTATATAGTCCTAACTTCCCTTAAACTCAAAGCAGTTCTAATGCCTCAATTTTTAAATTCTGGGATTGCTAAAGTGATCCACCATGCCCAGGGAGTTTTATTTGTTTATTTTTATTGCTGTTACTAAAATACTTCCTAGAATTACTTAAGAGAAGGATTTACTTTGTACAGAAGTTTTAAAGATGTCAGTCCATCCTGGAGGATCACAGTCCAGCATGGTGGAGCACAGCAGTCTATATCATGACAACTGGGAAGCAAAGAAAAAGGAGGACAGGAAACAGCTAGGGAGTGATAGAGACCTAACTCCAGGTCATAGCTCCAGGGACCTACTTAATATAACAATGCCCACCTCCTACCTTTAACCTCCTCCAATTGTATTATGCCATTATATTATGAATCAATCCAGGGATGAATCTACTTATTAGGCCAGCACCCTCATGCTGTGGGATGTCCTGTATGGCAAATGTGTTGCTAATAAAACACTGATTGGCCAGTGGCTAGGCAGGAAGTATAGGCGGGACTAACAGAGAATTAAAGAACAGGAAGGCGGAGGGAGTCGCTGCCAGCCGCCGCCAGGACAAGCAGCATGTAAAGATGCCGTTAAGCCACGAGCCATGTGGCAAGGTATAGATTTATGGACATGGATTAATTTAAGATATAAGAACAGTTAGCAAGAAGCCTGCCACGGCCATACAGTTTGTAAGCAGTATAAGTCTCTGTGTTTACTTGGTTGGGTCCGAGTGGCTGTGGGACTGGCAGGTGAAAGAGATTTATCCTGACCATGGGCCAGGCAGGAAAACTCTAGCAACACCCTCATGATTTCATTGTCTTTGGAAACAACATAGTTTATATACAGAGATATAACCTAATTCTCCAGATATGCCTCAATTCAATTTCTTATGACTGTGTTCAGAAACAAATAAACTTACTTAAAACCTCCAGTTTGTGTTTTTGTAAATTAGCATATATTAATTATATATAATAATTTATTTCATTAAGACATCTCCACATATTTTTATTGAAAATAGATTTTTCTCTCATATAATACATCTCAACCACAGTCTCCCCTCCCTCCATTCTTCCCAGCTCCCCCTTACCTCCTCTCTCCCCCAGATCCACTCCTTTTCTGTTTCCTCTTCAGAAAAGAGCAGGCCTCTAAGAGGCAACAGCTGAACAGGACAAAACAAGATACAATAAGACAAGGCCTGACATGGAGCCTGGACAAGGCATTCCAATAGGAAGAAAAGAGTCTCAAGAGCAGGCAAAAGAGTCAGAGACATACTCCCAATTTTAGGAGTCTACGAAAAACAAGTTAACAGCCATAACATATATGCGGAGGACCTGCTGCAGACCCATGCAGGCCCTGTGCTTGCCGTTTTAGTCTCTGTGAGACCATGAGAGCCCAGCTTCAGCACATGTTCATAGTATTAATAATTATATATTATATGTTGATTACTTTCAACCCTCATTACCTTCTCTCATCTCTCTCCTACTCCAGCTAGTACCCTCCTCTTCCCAACTAGACTGCCTGCTATTTTCATGTCATTTCTGTGTATGGTCCAGTGAGATTCATTAGGGGTGTTTATAGGCACATGGATGAGGGGTTACTTAGAGGAGAATGGACAATTTGCCAGTGTGCACATCACTATAGCAAATGTCTTCCTTCCCCCAACAACCATTAACTGCCTATAGGACTTCAAGGAGAAGTGGAGCCTTGTGAGTTCCTTCCTATTAAAGACTCTTGAAGAACAATAAAAAATTAAATGTATAATAGCTATAAAATAACGTGACTCATACACCCCAAGAACGTATCAAAGCCTGCAAAGTGAAAGAGATTTGCTGTGTGAAACAAACAAAAAGGAGACAGTGAGAGAGAGAATTTGAATAGAAAAATCCACTGTTTCAGAATTTACCAGAGAAAGACATTTCCAAAACAAATGCATGCATCATCTAAGCATATGAGGAGTTGCACATCTATGAAATACAAGTCAATATTTTACAGAAAAATTGAAAACCAACACCAGTGATGGCCAGGGACAGCTTGTTCCTATAAGCACAAAAACCTCAGAGAATTGGGCACTGAGAGAAAGCTAATTTAAGAAAAATGATCCACAAATCTAAAGTAAATACTAAATAGAAAAAAGATAGATGTAAATAGGCATCTCCAAGTATATTATTTGTCAAATGTTCCTGCAGATGTTCTGAGTATAGCATTGCCAGGAAAGCTGAGGAAGAGCTGTGTCTCAAGGAAGGCATGAAATCAGGCTATGTGGGACTCCAGGAGTTGGTGCCCAGTACCAACTGCAATGAGAGGTCACATGATGGAGCCATGACTCCAGGAAAAGGATTTCTCTACCTGGCCACCTCTGACCAGAATCATCAGGTCCTCACTGCCACAGAGCTTACTTCTGCTTACACTGGGAGATTCCAGAAGTCCTTTGACTCAAATATCCTTCAAGGATGGGGAGTCTTCTTCATCTCTGGTCCTTCCAAAGGTCTAGTTATAGGCCAGGTGCGACGGATTCTAGACATGAATTTCTATGACTTGCCTCTTTCCAGAAAGCAAGGGTAAGGCTTCCAAGGTCTCCTGTCTTCCAAGGACTTTTCTAGTAGACCACATTCTCACTGGCAATGAGAAATGGCTCCCCAGTAAGCCACCAACTAGCTTGCTCTAGAGTCTGCAGCAGAAGTCACTTCTCATGGCCACTCTTCCTTCTTCTTTTACTACATTTATTTTGATGTTTTTCTGTTTTCACTTTGTTGCTGTTAAAGTACTACATTCTTAGGTGGAAATAGTAGAACTATAATTCTTAGGAAGCATTTTCCTAACTGCAAATTGTTTTGTTGCAAAGCTTATGACCTGATTGCTTTTACAGAATTCTATTTGAATTTTGTTTTGGCAATGGTTATATTATTAATAAACTCATAAAATAATCAAGAAACATAGTGTGTTATCTTTCTTCCAAAATAATCAGACTATTTTTACTTGTGTGTTATTGCTCTCATTTCACTGATTTACAATAACTGAAATGGAACGCATACAGTAAGACTTCTTAGGATAGTTTAAAAAATACACATTGAATATATGCAAGGTTTACAGTGAAAGAGGAGATGTCACAGGAAATCCATTACGCTGTTTATTGTCAGGCTAGACTTTTTGAGGCTGTAAGGTCATTTTCTTTGAAAATGGAAAGCAGTCCTCAGCAGTAATTCTGAACATTTTGTTAGAAGGTCACATCTCAATGCCCGTCACCACATTGTGTCTAATCACATTCTCCAGGCCTATACATCTGATATGTTACTCATTTTCTCAATTTCGATTTTCTGTTTTCATCCCTATTTACCCTACAAAGGAAATAATTTATAAGTATAAATCTAAGATACTATAGCAATACTCTCAGAACCACTGCATGGAAAAAATATATATGTATATATATATATATATATATATATATATATATTTTTTCTTTGAAGGTTAATGATAGAAAAGGTGTTTTCTTCAGCATGGACAACCTTGTCACTTCCTAGATTATAACAAACTTGAATTTCTACCTGTCCAACTTATATGCAGTATTCTGAGATTAATCTTATATTCTTACAGACACAATATACCAATGAGTGTCATACAATATTCCTTAATAAAACAACTTCTATACCTACTACCTACTCAAAGAAAGCTGCCTCAAGTGTCATGTCCCTTGCTTAAAAAATGTATCATTAATGGAAAAAATGAACTTTGTCTTTGTTCCCTCTGGAAACATTTTTATTACTTCTTTGAGAATTTCTTGCTGCTAATCCCACCAAAGAAGAGTAAAAACCATTACTTGAATTCTTTTAATCAAATTAAGCAAGTTTTATTTTCTGTCAGACAGGACTATCTCCCTAAGACAGGGTTTGAGAAAATGGTATTGAACATAGGAGAAGGTGCAGTTTACATTAGGCCTCAAGCTGCAAGACCAGGGGATTTTCAATATTTTTGGTTATGTAGGAACTTGGCAGAACATTTCAAAAATTATTTGGCAGAACATTTTGTCTTATCAGGGTGGAAGTTAGGGTATAGGGCATGGAACATGTCAAAATCCAGATATTGGGTCAAGACATGGTTAAACCAAAGTTTTACAGAAAACAGGAATGAACTTATTTTGACCATATAATAAGGTGGATTTTAATCTTAAGATGGACTCAGGCTGGTCCATTACTTGCAATTGATCATACCCTACCCCCTCTTTTCCCAGATCCTCAAAGATCCATCTAGATTTCATACCCTCAAAACCTTGTGTCTTGTTTTTCTTAAATACATGCCAATTTATGTTTCCCATATATTCTTACATGTGTGCACTTCCACTGGAGTGTGTTCAGCCTACCCAGGTGTGAGGGCTATTCCTGGTTGTCACCTTGACTACATCTGGAATTAAGCAGCTGGGCACATCTGTAAGGGATTTTTCTTGATTATATTATTTGAGGTGGGAAGACTCACCCTAAATCTGGTTCATGTCTTCTGTTAAAAGCCTATACAAAGGACATGGAAGAAGTTCTTGCTCATTTCCTTCTTGCTCTCATTCCCTGGCAAGTTCATTTCTTCACCGGTATTAGAGACTACTTCTGGATTCTGACACATACTTAAGACATCCAGTTTCATGGACTGAAAAACTGTTGGATTCTTAGACTTTCCATGGGGAAACAGTATTGTTGGACTAGCTGGATCATAGCCTATAAGCCACTCAAATAAATCCCATTATATAATTATGTATAATTATATATATATACACTGTATCATTTCTGTTTCTCTAGAGAATACTGACTAATACACCAGGCTACATAAATTGACTCTCCTTTTCTAAACAATATCAACTGTCAATGACTCTTTGCTATGGGTGAGACTTCATGCCCAACTTCCCCCTGAATGTTAGGATTTGGTCTGACTTGAGCTTGCGCAGATCTTGTATATGCTATTACATCCACTGTGAATAATATGTAGCTGCCCTTCTATAATGGGAAGACACTGTTTTCTTGTAACCACGCATTGCCTCTGGTTCTTATAATCTTTCTTTCCCTTTTTCCATAATGATTCCTGAACTTGGGTGGAGATGATGTGATATAGTTGTCTCATCTAGGGATGATCACTCCAAGATTTCTTATTCTCTGCAAATTTTCCAGTAGTGGGTCTCTGTGTTGATCACTATCTACTGCATATAGAAACTTCTCTGATGAGAGTTGGGAGATACAGTAATCTACAGGTACAATAATAAGTCATTAGGAATCAGTTTAATACTATGTTCATTTAAGAGAAGGTTAGTAACAGGGGGCCTGTGATATGTCTAGTAACAGGTTCTTGTCCTAACCATGAAGGTTTGGGTTTCACCTTGTGGAGTGGGATTTACATGCAATCAGAAAGTGGTTGGTTGTTCCCATGATGTTTGTGTCACTGTTGTACCAGCAGGCATGTGTTGGCAGACCAGAAGTTTCTGTAACTCTCACAGCTAGGCAAGATTAATAATTATTTTTAGAGTAACATGCATAGAACCTTCCAGCACTATGAAATCTAGCCAATAGGGATGAATCTTCCAAGTCACTAAGCTTGATGTTCTCATGTTCAAGTATGTGATGTCTTCAACAATGGGGTCATCAAGACCTTGGAAGTAATCAATAACACTAGCAGTAACCTGTAATGTTAGTGGGATTATGTAACCTCACTTTCCACTAACTACAAAAGAGTTAACTCATTCCTGACACTGGCTTTTTGTTTTCTAGCCTGTGGTCTCTAGTAGGGACATTGTTGCCTCATTCTTGGGTAACTCTCCTCTCCTCTCTCTGTCTTTCTCTCTATCTCTCTGTCTATCTTTCTCCATCTGTCTGTCTGTCTATCTATCTATCTATCTATCTATCTATCTATCTATCTACACACACACACACACACACACACACACACACAATGCTTCTACAGTAGGAGTGTGTTGTGTGACACTATTCCTGGAAGACAAATGTCTACTCACCCTAGATAGACAGATAGACAACTAACAACAGACCAAAGTACAGATACCAACAACATCTCAACTGGTGAACCAATGAGTTTTGGGGGCTACTTACAGGAATATGAGTGAGGGCTTACTTCCAGAAGCAGACATGACTTCAAGACAGCTGCATCACCAAAGCCCACCCCAGCATGGTTGACAGCTCATAAAAGCTAGACACCTGCAACATACTGTACAATGTGCAGGCATCTCAACAGGTTGGAGGGTGCCCTTTCTTGGTGGCTCCATTGGATGCCAAGATAGACTTTTCTAGACAACTTGGCCAGTCTTTGTCATTCTGAGGCAGTTCAGCTAGTCTATGTTTCTTCCAGGCTGCTTGGATGATCTCTGTTTCTTACAGGCTATTTGGTCTGAGACTCTTTCAAGCATCTCAGCCGGTCTGAGTATCACTCTCACTAATCTTTATTTTGTATATACACTGGAGGGGGTGGGGGTCTAATGAATCTGCTGTGTTTTAGGGAGTCCCTGAAGTTATTTTGAATTGTTTCCTTCCTGTCTTAACGAGCATCCCTTCATTCCTGCAGAATGAGTGTTTCAATCTAGGAAGAAACTGCCACATAATATGTAGGTAAGTTATGACTTTTTGGAAAAGTATTTAAGCATTATTTAGTTCTCCCCATATTTCCTCTCTACCATACCCATATATCCCTTTTCCCCATTTAGACTTTATTGGTCATTATTAACCTTTAGTTTTTTATAGCATTGTGTTTTAACTCTCCTACATTGAAAACCCCATCTTCACGGCCCTTTATGAATATCCTTCTATGGGTGTAGTAGCAAGACTTGACATATGCTAGGGTCATCGCGGGAGGAGGGAGTCTCCATTAGGAAAATATCAACATAAGATAGAGCTGTAGGCAAGCTTGTAGGGCTTACTGATCATTAGTTATTGATGTGGAAGGACCCAGCCATTGTGGGTAGGGTTACCCATGGACTAGTAGTTTTGGGTTCTGTAAGAAAGTTGGCTGAGCAAGCCTAAGAAGCAAGTCATTAAGCAGCACTCCTGTATGGCCTCTGCATCAGTCCTGCCTCCAAGTTCCTGCCCTGCTTGAGTTCCTGCCCTGACTTTCTCAGATGATAAACAGTGATATGGAAACATAAGACAAATAAAACTTTTTCCTTCCCAGGTTGCTTTCTGCTATGGTGCTTCATCATAGCCATAGTCTCCTTAACAAAGATAGTGGGTGTTCCAAATGAAATACTATTGGTAACAGAATCTACAGCATTTCCGTCCATTTCCATTTTTTTTAGACACACAGAATATTCTTCAACAGACTATGTTTGTACTAAACATGGAAAGCTGCAAAGTCAGCTGGATTGTTTAAAGCAGTGGTTCTCAACTGTCCTAGTGCTGCGACCCTTTAACACTGTTCATGTTGTACTGACTCCAACCATAAAAATTATTTCATTGCTACTTCATAACTGTGATTTTGCTATTGTTATGAACTGTAATGTAAATATCTCATACGCAAGGTATCTTACATGGGACCCCACAGGGGTTGTGACCCACAAGTTGAGGACCACTGGCTTAAAGGAAGGCATTTTTATAATCCATTAAAGAACAAATGTAACTAAGAGAGAAAAGGCCAGTGTTTTATGATATTTTCATGTATGAGACACTTGAGTATAAAATTCTTATTCTACTTTTGAACTCAATTTCTTTTCAGAGCCTCAAAGAGAAATGTCTGCATAGGGCATCACAAGTTACCTTGCTTTAATACTGATAAAACATACTATACTATTAGGAAGCTGTATTCTGGGATGGTGAGACAGTTTGACAGTTCAGTGGGTAAAAGTACTTGCTGTCAAGCCTAATGACATGAGTTTGATCCCTGGGAGTCACATGGTGGAAGGAGATAACCCACTCTAGAAGGTTGTCTTGACTTCTGCATGTACACAGAGCTGTGTACACAGAGCTGTGTACATGCATATACATACATGCCCCAAAATAAAGAAAGAAAGAAAATAATTTAAATATTAAAAGAACCCAATTTTTAATTTGCTCTCCACTGGTCATAAGTCAAGCCTTATCAAAGACATTACCTAGGAAGCTATATGATGTACTGTTCAGGATCAACAAATGATTAATGTTTGCATAGGTCATTAAAACACTCAGGTGCTCTAAATTTGTGTTATTTTTGCTTGGTCAGGTAATCCTGAGTTGCTCTCAGGGTAGAGATATTATTTTTCTTTTTAAATTTGCCTAAAATTCACAAATCATTCCAAGAACATTTTCATGAACAGAACTAAAAGGTGCACTCATTAATCTTACCTTTCTAGAAATAGAAACATGCAAAAGCTACCAATTAGTCTAATCTAATATGGGCCTATAAATGTTACTGAAAATAACAAAAAAATATTTTTTTCTAGTAGACACTCTCATACTTTATACTTCCCAGAGCATCTGAAAATCAGAAATGGAATGAAGGTTCTTGAAAATGTAATAAATTATACATTAAAATGTTGCTGTGCTGGGCGTTGGTGGTGCACGCCTTTAATCCTAGCACTCGGGAGGCAGAGGCAGGTGGATCTCTGTGAGTTCGAGGCCAGCCTGGGCTACCAAGTGAGCTCCAGGAAAGGCGCAAAGCTACACAGAGAAACCCTGTCTCAAAAAACCAAAAAAAAAAATGTTGCTGAGAAGAATAACATGGGAATCCAATGCAAAAAATAGGAATCATCTTTGCCAAAGAATGAAATGAAGACATTCACGGTTCCCAGAGATTATATATTGTGGCAGGGTCCTGTGCTGTTCCCTTTGTGGGAGGGGGCAAGTAGACACAGAATCAATGACACAGACTCTGGGAGGATGCCAAAACAACAAGCTCAGTTTATTCAGGAAGAGGCAAGCCTTATATACCCTCCACCTGACCCTGGGGGAAGGTCTGATGAATATGTATCTGCTGGTGTGGCATGACTGCCTCTCATTGGTCCAGGTCATCTCAGATCATGTCTTAGCTGCTGTTGCTAAGGCCCTTAGGCAGACCCAGGTTGGCTCTCAGGAAGTATCTTATTACTGGATTGGGCTGACTGGCCCTGAAGCCTATTAGGGCTGAGTCATCCCACAATATATATCTTTGAGAAGCTGAAATACTGAGATGACTAACACATAATTGCTGTTAAGTAAATGATAAACTGGTATCTAGAGTCAGACTTTCTTAGCAAAGCCACTGGGACTTTATAATCATGTCATCATCCTCATGCTCAAAAGTGGTACTGGTAAAGAGTCTTCCTATGAGCATCTACACAACACGACAATTTGTCAACAAAGAAACAAAGTTTCTTTCAGGACAGGTTGATGATTTCATCTCAATACAAATTAAAATAAGAAAACACAATGGAAGGTTATTATGGAGAAAATTAAGTTCCTCCAAAATTTAATATGATGGACAAGACTGAAAAGGTCTAATACCTGCTGGCATTTTCATGCTCTTTGTTAGATTAATGACATAAATAACAGTGAGAAATACATCTCTTGGTTAAAAGACAGATGCTTTCAGTGTGTGTACCTTAAGCTATATTTGAACTTAATTTTGTGAATTGTGAAAATAAGTGTTACACATATTCAATGAAAGACTTTTATATACAAATTCTGAATAAGAGTATTTTTATTGTGATAGCAATTTTCCCCAAAAATTTCTCATGAATATTATCATACTTACAATAAATATGTACTGTGCCCTCCTCTGCCACTCTGCCTACTCAACACACTTCTTTCCATTTTAAGTGTGACATTTATGAGTGTTCAAACTAATGGAAATGCTGGAAAAGACTGAATGAGGCTTTCCTCTAGCTGTTGATGCATGTAAATGTTATATCTACAATACGTTTGAATAAGGCAAACAAATTTACATACCAGATTTATCAGCTGGTTTGTTGTGGAACCACAAAGCGATTGTTTAAAAATATTTTAGTAACTTTTCTGTAAATTGCTCAATAATATCATGTACAAACATATTTAGGGCTAAAATTTTCAGTGAATATTGATAGGTTTTTTTCCATGAATAAGATGAAGAGTGAAATTTAATCTTTCTTAGATTCATGGAAAGTTCCCTTGTCTTTATGTAGCCAAGTAAGCTGCAGTCTCTCTTCTACCGGATTCTGAATTCTCTTGCAGACAAGATGGCAGTTGTTAGAGGAGCTTTATTCAGTCATTGGGATACTTACTTACTTCTGTAACATTTTAATGAAATTTCTTGTGTAGAAAGCTTTTTGTAGTTTTGTGGAGTAGAGAGGTAAGTTAATAAATGAATTTAGTTTTTATACTTTCTAGATAAGTATTGATGGATATTAGAAACTTATTTCATGAAGTTAATCGGGCCAATACTAGGTCAGTGGAGAACAACAAAAAAATAGATCCTGTTTCAAGCAAGGTGGAAAGTCAGGACTGGCACCCAAGGGTCTCCTCTGACCTGCATTCACATGTTGCAGTATACATGTGCCCACAATCACAGGTATAAACATGAAAGTTTCCAAGCCATATAAGTGTAACACCTTAAGCTACATCTTAGTAATACCTTGGCTTTAACAAAATTGAAATATCTCTGAATACAATACCAATTCTGTGTTTATATGACTGTAACAGAAGGTTGAAAGGACCTTATTAGTTAAGTTCATCAGAAACATGTAGATTCTTTTCTGAAGTCAGCCATTTATTTCCTTCAGTGTCTTTCATTTGCTAGGAAGCCAAATGTAAATTGGAATCTGTTTGTTCAGATAATCAGATTGAGCCTTAAATTGTTTGTTTATTTGAATATGCAATTATTTAAAATATCTATTTTGGAACTTTCAAGCGTTTTGTAAGTTACAAAAGTGTAGGAGTAAAATATGTAGTAAGGAAGACAGAATTCATCACCAACTCATTGACACAAAATATACCTCAATATATATACTGCTACATAGGGTCAGTCACCAAAGAAAGGCTTCTCTGTAGAGGACTTTATGGGGAAGAGAGAGGAAATTTTTCTTCTTAGGAAATCCAAACTACTCCTTAAGTTTAGATTTACATTAAATACCTATTTTTATGACTGAAAACTGGAGAATCATCAAAAATGAAGCAAAGAATAGCCCCCCCTCACCCTCATAAAGTCGTTCTGTTCCTAAATTCAGAATAAACTGAAAGAGAGTTACTTCTTTGGAGGATCTCACCTTACCTGGCTAGTTGTCTAAGCGTGCATTACTAAGCAAACGTATAGTACTCAAAATTCTTCTGTTTATTCCTTCTCACCCCAAAAATAAATTAAAAACAGCACACATAGACAGGAATAACCCTGTGGAGCTAGAACAAGATGGGGTAGACCAGATGATGCAAGTGAGGCAAAAACTAACAAGCTGGCATTTCTTATGAAATTAGACCTCTCCACCCTATTCAACCTTCTAACTTCATGATGTAGCTCAGGTACATAGACATAAACAAACCTAGAGATGCCTCAAGCCCCTTCCATTGACAGACAGTTCATAGAATGCAACCTTACATGTGGAACGAAGTCACAGTAGAAATACTACATAAGAGCATAATACATTATATAGATATTCAAATATGTCACATTATCCAAGGGCAGAAAGGTCAACACACTTTAGGGAATCCTGAAATGCATCCTGTAAATAACCACAAAGAACTCTTTAAGTGTCATTTTATCTTATTTGTGTACATCTCTGAATGTCTTTCTCCTTTGTACATTGCCCTTTCCTGAATCCTCAGTCTATATGAAACCAATTCAAGTCATTTTAGAGCTTTAAAGCCTACGATTCTAGCAACAAAGCAAGAGCTGAACATAGGTTGCTCTAGTCTCTAATATGAAACTCCCAAGCTAAGACGTACTGGCTTCAGTACACGCCATAGAGCTCCATATTACTATGGCCTCAGAGTACGGTCTACCTTTGACAATACTTCTTTCTTTGGAAAATTACTAGAAATGTGGAATAATACTGAGCACAAGAGAAAGAAAGATAGTTAAGATATGATGCTTACTTTCTGAAATGGCCATAGAATCTAGTACATTGTCTTATACCAGCTCACACTCGTCAAATGCCTTGGTCTAAACAGGAGCACACATGTTCTAAAGGATATGAAAATATGTGTGACAGTTTCACATTCCCAACCACACTTATGTTAATGGTTTCTGAATACACACACAAACACACACAAACACACACACACACACACACACAGAGAGAGAGAGAGAGAGAGAGAGAGAGAGAGAGAGAGAGAGAGAGAGAGAGAGAGAGAGAGAGAAGTGTAGGGGAAACACGTTGGAGATGTGAATACTCTATGTCCCAAATAGACCCAACATAAAGATATAACATTATTTTTATTTTATATCTTTTGTATAGAATTTTGTACTTAATAAATGATCTTGCCATAATTTGCCATTGTAGAAGCTAATTTTATTCATTGTTAACATCCTTTCAAGAGTTTTTAGTTTAGATATGTGAAACTAATGCTCAGAAATATTACCTGGTTTCCTGGAGGACAATCTAGTAGAAAAAGACAAACATTCCTACTTAGACTTCTGATTTCAAACCATCTGGAGTCAGCTGCTCTTATAGAATCACTTTTACGGGGGATTTTTTGTGTGAAAGCTGTTCTACCACAAACAAACCAGAGACTGCCTGTAAAGGGCAATATTTAAGGTATATTGTACACCAAAGTAGCCAAGTCAATTCAGTGGAAACTTATAGACTTTAAACAAATTGTGTTGCAAAGAATCCACCAAAGAAGACTGTTTGGACATGGGTTTAAGCCACTAGAAAGTCTTTACTAGGGGAATGACAGCTACACTGGGTGTTCAGGATCCCAGTGTAGCACGGAGTCTTTCTCAAAGGTGAACTTTTTTTACTGTCATCATAGAGCCTTCATCCAGTAACTGATGGAAGCAAATGCAGAGATCCACAGCCAAGCACCAGGCTAAACTCCAGGAGTCCAGTCGATGAGAGGGAAGAGGGATTCTATGGCTAGGGCCATTAAGATCATGAGGAGGAAACTTACAGAGACAACTGAACCAAGCTAGTTGGGAACTCAAAAGTGAGTATTTAAGCACAAAAACCATTTAGATACTTTTCCAGAATTATGTACTTTGATAGATTAGTTTTTTGTTTTTATTTTAGCAGGTGGTTGCTGTGCATGTCGATCTGTATGCTGTGAATGTGTTGCTCTGATTGGTTAATAAATAAAAAGCTGATTGGCCAGTAGCCAGGCAGGAAATATAGGCAGAGTAAGCAGACAAGGAGAATTGTGGGAATGCTGGAAGGCTGAGTCAGGAGACACCAGCCTGCCGTCCAGGGAGCAACATGTAACGGCACAGAACAAATGGCAACATATAGATTAACAGAAACAGGCGGAGTTTAAGTGTAAGAGCTAGTCAGTAGTAGGCCTGAGCTAATGACTAAGCAGTTTTAATTAATATAAAATTCTGAGTGATTATTTTATAAGCCGCTGCAGGGTCTGTGGGGCTGGGCAGGACTGGAAAAAACCTCAGCTACAGGTGGTACTGCCTAAGCGCTAGGTTTTATGGCCTGAATGGTACTCCTATTATGGAGTCAGATGTGCTAAGGCCTAGGGGTCTTACTAAGTTCTGGGGCCCAGTTACAACTACTGGAAGAAAAATATATTTTGTAAAATTCATTGTGTAATCCCATTTATTGACAAAGACTACTTCTCATTCATTTTCTGTAAAGTGAAATTATGTCTTTGAATAGACACCAGCTTTTTAACAATTCACAAAACAAAATACCAGTAGTTCTAACTTCTCCGTGTATCTAGAATAATTAACCTGATGTTTGTGTTGAGTGTAAAATTTAAGACTAAGAATGAGTCAAAAATTATTCAAAAGGTTGAGATTTTTAGAAAACAGGAAATGAATAATACAAATCCCCAGCAACTGAGGAGTCGAAGGAAATGGATGACATACCGAGGTGGCAAAATCCACGCCTGGCACAATCCCTGGACTTCTTTTCTGTCTTTGCCTTTCTCACTTATTAATTGATTATGACTCACTTCCCAACTGAGGCTAGAAGGAAGACAGAAGTTTCCTACTCCTTTGACAAGTCAGGATTTTGTTGACTGGGTGGAGGGGGACATATGCTTTGATCTTACTGAGCTATAACTTATTTTGAAGCCTAGCCACATCATGATACATGATGGAAGAAAGTACCCAGCACTTCCTGCCCATTCATAAGTAATGGCAGTGCTTCTCCCATTCCTGCCTAACCAGGGGCTACGAACAATGGTTCTAGCTGAACATCAGCTGTGACCTCTAAAATCATGTACCAAAACTGACCATTTCTTCTTTAAGGTTTCTTCTTTCAGTATTTGTCACAGCAACGTAAGTCTGAATGAGACACTCTGAAACAGGCATAAGAGCTGCATACATTCTAGCTTACAGAAATGATTTAATCCCAATAATAGTATGAAAAATTCTCCTTTTAGCAGGGGAGAAAGTCAAGTCATGGAATGAATAGTGTGCATAATAATATCCACAGCTGGTGAGTGATGGGGGCAAGATTTAAGCCCTGGCGTCCTGGCTCTGACTCCAACCTCTGTGTGATCTAATAATACCGTGTAAAATTATAGAAAAAGTCCTGTGTACTGGCTGTCTCCTCTCTCTCCTGAGCTGTTCAAGTCAGGCTTGTTCTCGGTAACATCACTGAAATTGTTTTGTTACAAACGGTCAAGATTTTGAAAACTCCAATGGTAAATTCTCAGCCTTCCACTTTCATGATCTCTCAACAGTATTATGTACTTTTAGTCCATCCTTTCGATTCTGGCTTTGACTTTAGGACAGTCACAAAGCATCATTCTTGTGATTAACTGCTTTTTCTTGACACATCTGGGGATTCCATTTCATTTCCCATATCTCCGAGATCAGATCTTCCCAAATTTAATTTGAATCTCTTTCTTAGAATGTACTCAATGACTATCTGAGTGCTAAGGCTTTATATAAATTGTGTCTGTAAATTGCTGAATCTCAAATTTACATCTTTGTCTCAAGGCCTTTTCTTCAAAAGTTTTCAATAATATTTATGTTAGGTTTTGTGATTCATGTTTTCAATGTTTATAGATAGTTATTATCCTTGGTTAAAGCTTATTAAAAGAGAAATCTTGTGTGATGCATTTTGTATCTGTGAGTTATACATGTGAATTCAACTGTGAATCAAAATTATTCTTCGAAACAAATGTCTGTTCTGAACAAATGAAGTTTTTTTTCTTGTTATTGTTTCCCAACAACATAGTGAAATATGTACTTAATTGCAATTTAATGTTGCATTTGGTATTATAAGCAGAGATGGTTTAAACTAGGAGAACAACACATGTTGATTATAATTTCTTAGTTTATAGGAAAACTTGAGCATTCCTAGACTTTGGTATCCATCTGAGTTATGAACCAATCCCCTGCTGTGGAATAATGCTTTTGCACACTGGTTTAATAAAATGCTGATTGGCTAGTAGCCAGGCAGGAAGTATAGGTGGGATAAGCAGACAAGGATAATTCTGGGAAGAGGAAAGCTGAGTCAGGAAGACGCCAGCCCACCGTCCAGGGAGCAGCATGTAATGGCACACAGGTAAAGCCATGGAGCACACGGCAACATATAGATTAACAAAATGGGTTGAGTTTAAGTGTAAGAGCTAGTCAGTGGTAGCCCTGAGCTAATGGCTGAACAGTTTTAATTAATATAAGCCTCTGTGTGTTCATTTGGGTCTGAGCAGTTGCAGGACCATGAGGCAGTGGGAGCCAAGTGGCCGCAGAAAAACTTCAGCTATAATCCCCCTTGGCTACTGAGGTACAACTGCATTTCATTATACATTACTATTAGTCATAAAGGACAAAAGCCACATCACTGAAATCTAAACATCAGGCAGGAGCTGGAGAGAGGCAGGAGCTCACATTGCTCTTGCATTGGGCCCAAGTTAAGGTGCCAGAATCCATTTTGTCAGCTCACAGCTGCCTATAACTGCCAACCCAAGGCACCTGATATCCCTTCTTGACTCTACAAGCACCTGCACTAACCTGTACACAATGCACACATATGTACACAACTAAGAAAATAAATCTGTAGAAGATCCAAGCATATAATAAATATCTCAGAACAAACAAACCAATATAAATACAAGCAATGCCTCCACATCTAAACAGACAATAAAGACATAAAAATAAAGGTATCATTTAAAAGGTTAATATGGATTATGGCTTCCATTTTAGTATTTATATGGGATTCCTGAGTGAACAAATGAATGGGACTCTGATTCTTGTGCCTTCTCCTGGGCTTTTTTCCTCTGTTGGTTTGTCTTGTCCAACTTCAATGAGATGGTTTATATTTCATCTTATTGTATTTTATTTTGTTATTGTTTAAATGAATGAATGAATAAATGAGAACTTAGCCACTAGGGTAAAGGTTAACAACTTGAACTGTCACTGAGGGAGGGAAAATCATCTCCAGTAGAGTGACACTGTGTATATAAACAATTCCAGAACAGGCCTCACGTTCAGGAGTAGTTGATCAGCATATAATGGACTACACAGGGTTGTTTCCTGTGTGTGTGTGTGTGTGTGTGTGTGTGTGTGTGTGTGTGTGTGTGTGTGTTTATTTGGTTACAGTTTGGTGTTTCATTTCCTTTTGGATGTGGTTTTATTTTGTTTTCTTGGTTCGGGGGTGTTGCTGTATTAGGATTTTGTTTTTTTTTTTAAAAGAACTTAAAGTTGGGTGATTGGGAAGGGGGACAGGACCTGGAAGGACTTGGGGAAAGCAAAGAATATAATCAAAATATTTTTAATTTTAAAAATTGTTTTAAATAATAATAAATAAAATATAAAAACAATAGAATGCTAGCATTAAATGCTATTTATAAGTAATCTTGCACTATTTTCCCTAATTTTTCATATTATTCCTTACAAGGTCACAGACTACAATGACATTGGAAGTAATAATGTTTTTCATAAACAAAATCTATTAATATGTAATGTTAATTTTAACATGAATATGCATATAATAATTAATGTTGCATTAAGAATGTTGTTATCTCTTTGGATTGTCATTCAGTGATGTTATTGGTTAAAACTGTCTCTTAGTTGTTTCAGCACACACAAAAAAAAGGTTTTTATAAAAAAAGTAAATAAAATGGTAATATGGAAATTACCCCAACAAAGAATTTCCAAGGCCTTTTTAAGAAAACTATAAATCTTTTTAATACAATAATTCTAACATATAGGAGACAGATAGATAGAGAGATGATAGATATACAGACAGACAGACAGACAGAGATAGAGACAGATAGATGGATGGATAGATAGATAGATAGATAGATAGATAGATAGATAGATAGATGGAGGGATGGATAGATAGATAGGAACAAAATTATTCCCAGGTACTAGTGTCACATTTTAAAGAAAACAAAAGATAATAAGAGATTTTTCAAAGGCATATTATTTAAAACATTTGCTAACTAAAGAAATAAAATGAATTAATAAGAAGGAAAACCTAGAGTCAGCCTAGAACACAAGTGTAAAAGATGGCTATCACAGATCAGTGAAATATGGATGCATGTTACTCAAAATATGATGCTAGATGACTTGTATATGTATGAAGGAGACAATAGATGAATTTTAATTGAACTAAAGATACAAAATTTGAAATTTATTTTAAGATAAAATGGATTTTTGTGATCTTGTAATTTCACATGCTTTTCTAACATTGTTGGCAGAATCACTAAATGAGAAGCATCAGTGCACAAGTTGGCATCACCTCATGGTCTCCCCATCAGTGACACATTTCATGTGCACAGGAAAGTAATCACTGCATTATAGTGACGGTACAGGTGTCTTAATTTCTGTGAGCACAATCTATAGGGCCCACACAATGACATTCCCTAAAGACACTTCTAAATAACTTCTACATAAAGTGGTATGTGACCATATAAAATTACATTAAAATTAGTGGTTTGTGTTCAGTGAAAAGCTAATAAGAAAGTTAGAAGATGGGAAAAAGAACATATCTGCAATGCTATTGGTGATATAAGATTACCACATCTAGAAAACTTAATCAATTGCTACAGTTCCTACAATTCATCAAGGAAACAATGGGAATAATAAAATTGACTACTAATAATAAACTATGTATAAAAGGGTAAAATTAAAATGCTAATTAAATATGTAAACAGATGTCTAGCACTAGGGAAATGCACCTATAAGTAATTGTGAAGTACTGCTTAGATCTTAGCAGGCTTGACTGTACCAGAAAACTGCTGTAACTCACCAGGAGAGCAAATTTTCAGCATTCATGCAATTATTCCAGTATTTTATAACCAGATATCTCCATCGTGTGAGATATGTGCTACTCCGTGGCTCATAAATGTCTTCAAATAAATGACCTCACACATATTTATTGCAATGTTTTTGTAACCTAAGAATATTGCTTGTGAGAATTAAGGCCAAACATTCATTAATAGGTGTTATAAATTGTGATTGCATACACTCATGTGCACATATGGTGGAAAATTCAACACTCAGCAATCACAGACTAAAATTTCATTCACAGTCATGATCTTTAAATCTTTAAAATGTAAGAGTGAAAAATTAGAGAAAATGATTAAATAGAAGCAGGATCTTGTATATAGTAATGGTAGATTGACTGAACCAAAGAGCATGTTGAACTCCACTCCACTTCAGACACTTGAAAACTTTAAGTGAATAATCATCTACTTTTTTTTCTGGACCATATTTTCAAATGTCTTCCCATATTCTTGTCTTAGGTTATCAGACAGCATGCAGCCATCTTCAAAACGATGACTTCTGTTTGCAGAATTTAAACATTGTATTTGCAATAAGAATTTTCTACTTCCAATTTTTTTTTGTATGTCAAGTTTTTATTAACTATAAGAAAAGGTAACTTTTGTATTCAAACATGTGGGTATTAGTTTAGAATTAGAGTAAATGTTAGTATTAAAAAATGGAAAATATATATTTCTTTTGTTTATTATAATATTTCCTGAACAGAAATTAGAACTTAGTACAGTTCATCTCAGGGAAGTAGTTTGAGATTTACATGTTTTTAATAATAATAATAATAATAATAATAACAACAACAACAACAACAGTAATAATAATAAGCTGGAGAGATAAATGTTCTACAGTTCAGAGCCCTGGCTGCTCTTGTGGAAGACCCAGGTTCAGTTCCCAGCATCCACATGTCAGCTTACAGCTATCTTTTTTTTTAAATTCTTCTTGAATTTTGAGAATCGCATGTGAGCATATTATGGGTTTTGATCAAACCCATCTCACACTCGCTTCTCTTCAACTCCTACTCTAACCCTCCTACCTCTTCTTCTCCGCTTCTTTCGCTATTTCTTCCTTAAAATCCACTGAGTCCATTTAGTGCTTCCTGTGCGTGCATGGATGTAAGACCATCCGCGCTACAGCCTGGGTAGTCTTTCAGGGCTGCATGCCTGAAGAAAACTGACTCTCTTTTGCCCATTGGCCATCAGTTGCCAAGGGTTTTTAGCTAAAGTTGGGACTTTACAAACTTCTCCATCCATGCTGAATTTTGGCAGGCTTGATCTTATGTAGGTCTCACACATGCACTTAGACATTGTGAGCTCATGTATGCAATGGCTCTGTCATATCCAGTAAATACTATTTCATTTCAGATATCCACTACCACTGGTTCTTGAATTTTTTTTACCCCGACCTCCACAATGATTCCTGAGCCTTGCAGGGAGAGAATGTAATATAGAGATCCCATTGAGAGCTACACATGCCATAGTCTCTTATTCTCTGCATGTTAACAAGTTGTTGGCCTCTGTATAAATTACAATCTACTGACAAAAGGAAGTTATATGAGACTTGAGAGATGCACCAATGTATAAGGATTAGGAAAAATGAGCACTTAAGTGGCAGTTTAATGTTATGTTATCAGAATAATAGTAGTAAGTTTTCCCTTGGGGTCCACAGCCTAGACAGTCATGGGTTTAACGTGTAGTTAATAGTACCAGGCATGAGTTCCATCTTGTGGAATGGGCTTTACATCCATTAAAAAGCAGTTTTTAGGTTTTGTTTTTTTTTTTTTACTTTCCATCCTTTAAAAAGCAGTTGTTTGCTCCCATACTATTCATGCCACTGATGCACCAATTGGCATATCTTGTCAAGCTAGTTGTATTGTTGTTGTCAGGTTTCACAGATGGGTAAAATTGTTGAATAATTTTCTCCCCTTATAGCATAAATACAACCTTCTGACACTCTGAAAGGTTGGCAGTAGGGATGATCTGGAAGCTTCCAGATCAGTAGCATTGTGATTTCTATATGTTCTCTAACTTAATTATGTGGGCTCTTCAGCAATGAGGTCTTACCATCAAGTTCTGGAAGGTAACCCAGAACAATGGCAATAGCCTGTAATGTTTGGGGGAGACTATGAGATCCACTGACCAACAACTTGAAAAGAAGTAACCAATATCTGTCACTGGACTTTTTATTTGATAGCTTTAAAAAAAATACAAGAAAAATTTACAAATTGTTGCTTTCATTTTCTTTCATTTTCTTAATAGTCAACAGCTATTAATTTTGATAAAATAGGATCATTACATGAAGAAATACCGAAATAAGTTAAAAAAAAAGATTTAGCCCAAATGCTTTAAACAATTGTGTGTGTGTGTGTGTGTGTGTGTGTTCTTATGTGTGCATTTCACATATTTGCCCTTGATTGTGGAGGCCATAGAACAGCCTCAGATATCATTTCACAAATTATAGAACCTTTTTCTTTATTGAATAATCATCAAAAACTATGTATATCTGACTCCCAATAAACCATGCTTCTTGGGATGTCTCAAAGGTCTCACCATTAAGGTCTTTTTCATATCCCTCTTCCACCAACATTATAGAACACATACTTGTTACTTACACAAATCTAATGAAAGCCTTAATGCCCAAAGTAACAGCTTTTGGAAGTGGGTCTTTAAGGAGGTAAGTACGTTTGGGTGTGTTTGTAATGGCAGACCATGAGGAGGGGATTGTTATCCTTCAAAGAACAGGAAGCGAGACCAGAGGGTGCATGCTTTTTCTCTCTTCTAAGTAGGAATCAGTAATTCCATTTTATTTTTCATTTCTGAAATCTCAAAGTTCTGGAAACAACACTTTAAAAATTGAGTATAAAACTTGAGTATGATTTGTTAGCAAAATGTGATTTGAAGTGAAGGAAACTATTTGTAGAAATGCTGGTTAAGGAGCTGACCTAGAACCCTTTGGGAATATTACATAACCCAGAACCATATCAGTTATGCAACATTCTAGGGCCAGGTCTATTTTCAGGATATACAATCTTATAAGAGCTGCAGATGCATATGACAGTTTATTTCATATTAACCAGCCTCTGCAGACACACCCATTATTTTCTGAATTACTGAGACATAATATGTCAATCATTTCATTATAGTAATGACTAACAGTATTTCTTTTTTTATACATCAATCAAGTGATACATTAAATGTGAATTAACCAGTATAGTGTAAAGGTCCAAATATTGCTGATGAAGACACCAGACTCAAATAGCATACAAAAACAAAGAGTGCTTATTCTGTACAACCAACCAGCTCGCGGGGTCAACCACTTGTACAAAATGGCTGCCATGAACAAAGCACACAGGCTCCTTTTAAGCACAGCTAGGGGAATTCCAGGAACAGTTGGGTCATCTCAAAATGATTGGTTAAACAAGTAGCAGTTACACTAGTAGATTTTTAATTGGCTGAGGTTTTAGTTTTTCCATCTTTGGACATGCCTGGGCAAGTCTGGGTATGTTTCAGGGGGATTGCAGAATTGTCCTTTTTGGGTCATCATCTTGAGATACTTTGGGAGCTGACTCAGACCTTGTATGTGCTCTCTCCCTAGTTCTTGTTGTTGTTATATCCACATAGCGGGGACCCCCAAGGACCACCATGGAAACCAAATCCTGTATGTAAAAACAAAGAACCTTTCTTTCTTTCTTTCTTTCTTTCTTTCTTTTTTTTTTTTTTTTGTTTTTTTGAGACAGGGTTTTTCTGTGTAGCTTTGCGCCTTTCCTGGATCTCGCTCTGTAGCCCAGGCTGGCCTCGAACTCACATAGATCCGCCTGCCTCTGCCTCCCGAGTGCTGGGATTAAAGGCATGCTCCACCACCAGCCTCAGAGCTTGGTCTCTCTTTCTGAAGCATCAGTGAGAGCAGAGAGCCCAGAGCCCAGGCAGGGTGGGATTTTTATCATAGCAGAGGTTGGGGTGAGTGGATTTCCAGGGTTCAGGACCCTGATTGCCTGACATTTGTCTAGGGGTATGGGGAATGTTTGGAATGTCAGGTATTTCCTCTTAGATGCAGGCCCCGCTGGGTGGGGTCAGTTTATGGTTTTTCCTGGGTCCAGGTGTTACCTGGCAGAAGCTGTGTCTAGGCCTCTAAGCCTGTCATGGCAGCTGTGTGGTCAAGCTGTTTTGGAACTGCCCCCCCACCACCACCACCACAAACA
>CABHPH010161634.1:15736-29886 GCA_902168325.1 Peromyscus nudipes | reverse complement strand
CTACAACACCTCATAACTACACCTACAACACCTCATAACTACACCTAGAACACCTCAGATAATGGTTGATGTTTATGTTATCAGCTTGACAGGATCTATAATCACCCAGGACATAAGCCTCTGCACACTCCTGTTATCTATACTAACTTCTGGGCACATCATGAGAGGTTTTCTTGATTAGATTGTGGTGGAAAGGTCTACCCTAAATGTGGGTGACACCATTCCCTGGGCTGGGATCCTGGACTTTAGACGTGGAGAAAGGGAGCTGAGCTTCCTGACTGTGGGTGAGACGTCACGGGGTGCCTAGTGCTCCCGCTCCCGTGACTCCCTCACTGTGGTGGGGACACCCTGGAACTGTGAGCCAAACAGACCTTCCTCCCTGAAGTTGCTTTGTTCAGGCGTTGCACATGGCGATGGGAGAGGACACCAGGAGACTTTGTTGCGCTGTTAACAACATGGAGGTGGACCAGGTAGAAGAGGACTCTGAGTTAGCAGCTGTGATGGGATGACGTTGGGAGGGGAAGTGCGTGTCTGTGTGTGGTGGCTGCTGGGGAACTAGCAATCTTCCATAAGAGGAGGCCAACAAATAATATGTGAAATCAGAAAAGGATGGTATTTAGAAATATGAAAGTAAATGTCAGAGGGAACGGTACGAGGGCTTGAAGTCATCTCCTCCGAGGAGACGTGGGGCTGCTGCTTTTCATTATCGGTTTCATGCAACCATTTGACTTTTACAACCTCATAATAAACTATTGATCAAAATGGAAATTTCATTTTAAAATGTCCGTGTATTTGTGACCTAACTCCGCTTTTGAACCTCTCCTGCTGTTCAGGAAATGAGCTGACCAGAATTTTGAAGATCAAGGGTACAGTCGCTCAGCTCTGTAAATTACTAGCTGTATGACCCAAGGCCAGTTGCTCAGTCTCTCAGAGTCTCTGTTTGTTCAACTGAGAAGTAGGGCTAATTCTAGTATCTACTTCATAGGGCTGCTCAAAGGATGACGTAAGCTTATGCCTGGGCCTGACACTCAGGAGCATCCCCTAAAGGATGCTGTTGCTGTAATCTTCTGGGTTTTGTTTGTTCTGTTTCTTTTGTTATGTGAATGTGTTTGTGTGAGAGAGGGTGTGTGTGTGATGTATATGTATGTGTGTGTGGGTGTGTAGGGGGGTGTGCGTGCTCACGAGCTCCTTGGCACTCACGTGGAGGTCAGAGGACAACCTTGGGGAGCCCTTGCCTTCTATCTTGTTTGGTGTACGCTTCTTTGTTGTTTTCCCATGTCATACACCAGGCTCCGTGTCCTGCAAGCCTCAGAAGCTCTCCTGACTGCCGCATCTAGCTCGTAGGAGCACTAGGACTGCAGATGTGCACTGTTGAACTTGCCTCTTGATGGTTGCTGTTTTCATTTCATTCAGCTCAGTTCCTAAGGGATTAACTGTGGATAAGTTCTCTGAGCCTTGCCCTTCAGACATGAAGTATTTTGCGCTACTGAGCGGATAAATGAGGTAGAGATGTAGAACATCCAGGACCCAGCACCTCGTCTTTCTAGAACTCTGATTTCTCATCAGCAAAGAGAGAAACTCCTTTCAGGGTACCCTGCTCATTGATGGGATGGATGATCCTGGGAGATTTGTGCCCCGCGTTGACATGCATTGATTTACTCAAAAAAGCAGTCAAGTGAGGGGATTCTAAGCTCATAGAACGAACACACTGTTGGAAACATGGGAAAATCGAGACACCCATGTCAGCACATTGTTACTTTTCTCATCCCTGCAACCAAGTACCTGTCAGACGAAGTCTGCAAAAGGACGGGTTTAATTTGGCTCATGTTTTGAGGAGAAACAGTTTCTTATGGCAGGGGGGAGGTAAGGTGGTGGAGCCACGGTGGGAGATGGAACTGCTCGCTACATTGCCTTGACAGGCAGAGCGAGCTGTGACCAGAGCACAGAGAGCCACCCCCAGGGGCCCACTCCCCCCAGGAAGCACCACCCAGCAAGCATGGCCTATCCTTTCTTTAAAATAGTCTTTATTTTTATTTTATGTGTGTGGGTGTTTTGCTTGCATATATGTCTGTGTGCCACGTGCATCCTTGGTGCCCAGGGAGGTCGGAAGAGGGTGTGGGAGTCACTGGAACCACAGGCAGTTGTGAGTCTCCGTGTGGGTTCTGGGAACTCAACCAGGGTCCTTCTTAACTGTGGAGCCATCTCTCCAGCCTGGTATGTCCAGCCTTTGATATTGCCACACAGCATTGCCATCTACAAAGTTCACAATGGAGAGCTGTCATGGATTTACAGAAGAAAAAAAAAATCTCATGAGGCTGGAGCGATGGTTCAGCAGTTAAGAGCACTCGTGGCTCAACCACGAGGACCTAAGTTCAGATCTCAGCACCCGCATCGGGCAGCTTACAAACGCCTTTAACTCCAGCTTCAAGGGATCTGGCCCCCCTCAAACATGCACACATGTGCACACACCTCTCATAATATGTTAAGTAAGCTTCTCATTAGTGTTGGGCTGCATTCATGGTTGTCCTTGGTTGCATGCAGCCCACAGGCTGAACGTTGAACATGCTCAGGAGGTTACAACTGCCCTAAACAGCACTACCAGCTAGGGATTCGATGTTCAGATACATGAGTCTGTGGGGGGACATTTCACATGCAAACCGAGTAGACAGGAGTTTTCCCCATCTTATTTCCTGTGGAGTGTGTGTGTGTGTGTGTGTGTGTGTGTGTTCAGGTGGTGGTAGTGGATCCTAGCGGCTCCTTTCTGCTTATTCCTCAATACAGGAGTTGGGTGGCTCTCAGGGCTGCTTTTCTCTTTGTAGTAACTCTATAGAGCTTCCAGCTTTCACTAGGAACTCAGGTTTCCATGGTGGATGAGACTGGAGAGAGGTGGACTAAAAGGTAAACACTAGTGAGTGAGCATGGATACCAGAAAGCAACATAGGTTGTTCCAATCACATTTATTGACCAAAGAGAGACGCTCAGTCATCCTGAGCTGGGGGAGTGGAGCTGCCCTCCAAAGTGCCTGACCACACGGGTAACCAGACCCAGGAAAGAAGGGGCACTTTGTATTGCATTTGTGGAACCACAGCTACCCGGCCTGCATCGGGCTCTTTGGCAGGCTGCAGCTTTTGTCTCTTCACATTGCATTATGAATCCTCTTTGAACACATGTGGTCGTCGTCATCGGCACAACACAAACTGAGGGAAAGATTTTCAAGTGGCTGGTGACACTCTTTCTCTCTCCCTTGCTCCCTCCTTCCTCTTCTAATTTAGGGAACTGTGTGTAGGTGGCGGAGATCCAGGCTTCTGGTCTTTCCATGTCAATGCTCAAAAATATCTCCCCATCCTTCCCCTCCTGGCCAGACAACATGGACAGGCATGGCCCTGTCCCTCCTTCTCATGGGGAGCTGGGGCAGGCCTGGGGTGTCATTCACTCCAGAAGTAACACGTCTGGAGGTGAGGCCAGAAGAGCCCCCCGAACAACTGCCTGGTTAACAACTGCACATGTGGGGTGCGGCTGCACGAGGCTCTGCCGGGGCCTCCTTGCGCAGACAGTCAGCCGGTGGTGTTAATGTGCTGTGTTAAAAGTGACACCAGGGAGCTGCAGGCGCCACTGTCAGCTGTGCGGGAGATGACACCCTGGCCCGCGGAGCTGGGTGCGAGCTCCGAGCAGCGGCCCTCCCCCTCACTTGGGTCCCAGGATCCTGGAGACCCACAGGAAGGGGTTCAGGAGAGGCAAGCGTGGTAGCCTGCTGCAGAAAGTGTTTTGTCCCCAGCTTGCAAGGAGTAGGAGACAGTCTGTGGCAGCAGTGAAGTCATGAGGCTGGAGGGACAGGTTGGGGCCAGGAAGGAGAATGTCCATGCTGAGAGCTCAGGGCTCTCCTCTACAGGTTTTCCCTCTTCCCTTAGCCCTCCCTTCTTTCTTTCCCAGGCAGACCAGGCTGACCTTATAGTCCAGGATGACCTTCAACTCCTGATCCTTCTGCCTCCACTTCAAGTGCTGAGTTCCCGGGTGTGCACCACCATGCCCAGTGTGTGCGGTGCTGGGGACTGAACCCAGAGCCTTGCGCATGCCAGGCCAGCACTCTATCGACTAAGCCACATCTCCAGCCCTCAAACTCCCGTCCTGGTGCCTCCTCGGGGCCTCCATAGAGCAGCTGTGGTTTTCACGTGAAGTCATGGACAACTTCTGAGATTTATAATTCAGTCATGAAAGTGTACAGGCTCGGAGGGACTAAAAAGGAACGCAGCAGACACTCTCGTCTGGTGTTGGGATGGATGGGCAAGGGCCCGGGGTTTCAGGGGACTTTGGAAGAGAGTGAGATTGGTGAGGACTCAGGAGCGCAGAAGCCCAGAGAAGGGAGGGAAAGGAAGTGACTGGATTGGGTAAGACTCCTATCATTAAAGTCACGTGGAGGTGAGGAGACCTCGGGTAGCTCACTTTCTTCTGGGGGCAGAGCTGCCACTGCAGCTAAGATAGTCTAGTTCATGTGCTTTGTGTGGAGACCTCACGGATTTGCCCTTGTACCCCGGGGAGGAAAGTGTGGGGTCTGAGGAGTGCCTACCTCACCTATGGGAGTGGCCAAATTTCAACAAAAGTAAAACCCAAGAGAACTGCTCCTTTGGGGTGTGAAACAAAACAACTCACCTTTAGGGCCTGAGGTGATAACTCAGTAAAGTGTTTTGCATGCAGCGTGAGGACCTGAGCTCAGTCACCAAAACCATGTAAAAAAAGCTGGACACGGTGGCATGTGCTCTTAATCTCAGAACTAAGGAGGGGGAGACAGGTGGATCCCTGGGGCTTGCGAGCCACCCAGCCTAGCTTAGTGTTTCCAGGTCAATTCAAGATTCTGTCTCAAGAAAAAAAAAAGGTGAATGGTATTCTGAGGGATGACCAGAGGGCGACCTTCTGGTATCTGGTCTCCACATGCATACTTACAGACATACACATGTGAACACACACACACACCATCTCTTCATAGAATGAATTTATGTTATTTTATTTTTTTCCCTTGTAACAGTCTTGACTAACTCAGTATGGCTTCCACTTTGCAGTTTGGGAAACTGAGGCTAGAAAGGCAAACAGTGCACATTCCCATAGTTCTTTAGGAAAGATGGAGCCCACCGCTGTCATCCCAATGTCACCAGCTGCTGGTGCCAAGTCAAACATCACTCAAGACGATTCCAGGGCCTGCGAATGTCAGTTCATTTGCTTGCTGAGGCCCATTTCCTCTTGGAACACATCCTGCCTTCCATGATCCCAGCCTAGACCAGGTGGGATTTGGAAGGAGTCACCCATTGGCTGGCTATCAGCCAATCAATTACTCCCTCTAGTTCCAGTCTCAACAACGTGTGCAGGGAACTAAGTCTGGAATCCCAGATTTGGGAAGGATGTTAGCCAGGAATCTGAGATGGTATGGAAAGTCCTCAGCACTGCCCGGTTTCCCTGTTAGCTCAACTCTCTTCCTCTTGTTAGGAGCCTGGAGCCTGTGACTTCTGAGACCCCATTAATCTTTCCCTCCCGCCACTCAAGATTTCTCTCTCGTGGAAGCCAGATAACCAAAGGTACCATGAAAGGTAATGCCAGTGTAGTCCAGTCTCCAGCAAGGCATCTTCTCCCCCTTTGTGTGTGTGTGAGAATGTGCATGCATGTGTGTGTGTGTGTGTGTGTGTGTGTGTGTGTGTGTGTGTGCATGCGAGATGTTAACTGAGTGTCATTTATATGTCAGGCGCCTTTCACAAACACACGTTCTATTATTTTACTTCTGTGTGTCTGTATTTGTGTTCTTATGGAGACCAGAGGGCAATGTTTGGTATTATCTTCAATTGCTCTCCACATTATTATTACTACTATTAGTATCACTATATTATTATTTATTATTATTATTATTATTATTATTATTATTATTATTATTATTATTACAAGTTCTGTCAGAGCTTGGAGCTCATCAGGCCAGCAAGCCCTAGGGATATTTGTTTCTGTTATCCAGCTCTGGGATTATTCAAGTGCACATCACCAGGCCCAGGTGTTTTATTTGGGTTCTGGGAACTAGAACCCCATGCTTTCCATACAAGCAGTTGAGCCATCTCCTCAACCCCAAGCACAGGTTTTAGGTCATTCACAGCATTTTATTCTGTCTTTCTGCTAGCTTTACTCCTTGGCTGTGGCTCTGGACCTGCCCCAGATTAGAGTCTCTGCTTCTGTCTTTACTGTGACATGCTGAACTATTCCCTTAGCCTTTAGCCTTGTCTTGCAGCTCCGTGTCTGATTGTAGAGAAGGTTCTAGCTCGCTCTTGCCCTGCATGTACTGAGCTGTGCAGGCACGGGCTTAACTTCTGCTAGACTAGATCCCTTAAAGCACGGATGACCATTGATGACAATCAGCTGAGCTCCTGCAGGGACTGTCAGGCTCCAGGGGGCTGAACCTGCTTGCCCAGCTGCCCCAACCTTAGTTCTATGCTGACCTGTGTTCCATCTCTGTCCTGTCCATCCTTCAGGTCTCCTTTCTTGACTGCAAAATACCCTTGAAAATGTGGTCCCTCAGGCCAGCTCGGTCTTCACTCCCTTCCCTCAGCCATCCTGATCTGCCCTGCACTTCTTCACAGGCAGGTGAACCATTTCTAGCTCCAAGACATCCTCTCCCAGCTCAGATTTCCTTCCTGAAGCACCTGGCACACAGTATCCCTCCATCTTCCCCCGTCTCAGTATTGTCCTCAAAACTTCTGATTCTCTCTTCTCTGACCACACCTTAACTTACCAAAGAAATGCGGCATGTGCCCAATTTACAGGAGGCAACACTGAAGCACGGAGAGTGTAAGCGGAGAGAACCACAGCTAGGAAATAAAAGATGCAGACAGGATTTGTTCCTCATCTGATAGAAGTTTTACCTTAGGCTCTTACCCTTGTAGCAGACAGCTGATTTGTGTGTGTGTGTGGTGTGTGTGTGTGTGTGTGTGTGTGTCTGTGTGTGTATGCATGTGTGTCTGTGTGTCTGTGTATGTGTCTGTGTGTGTATGTGTGTGTGTGTCAATGTTAAGTGTCTTCTGAAATCACTTTCCACCATATTCTTTGAGCCAGGGTCCCTCACTGAACATGGAACTTGCCCTGGTGATTTGGTTAGACTGGCCGACCAGTGAGCTCCAAGGGATTTTTCTGTCTGTTTCCTCAGTTCTGGGATTACAGGTGCGTCCCCATGCCCAGTTTTTCACACGGATGCTGGGGATTACACTCAGGT
The DNA here is from genome assembly GCA_902168325.1 of Peromyscus nudipes. Taxonomy (NCBI): domain Eukaryota; kingdom Metazoa; phylum Chordata; class Mammalia; order Rodentia; family Cricetidae; genus Peromyscus; species Peromyscus nudipes. The sequence goes on along the minus strand of CABHPH010161634.1, from coordinate 22,652 downwards.
CTCACACTTGTGCGGTAAGCACTTTACAGACTGAGCCATCTCCCCAGCCCTGCCTCACTCTCTTGAGCATCAGCCACCCAGCATCACACCGGGACCCTGGTACATCCCCCACTTCTTGGCTGTATATCTGGTAGAGCCTTCTCTCCCCGGTTTAAACCACAATGCCGGTTCTTGTCCGCCATGTTTCTGTCATGGGTGCATTTGTGTGTCTCTTCTTTAGAAGTCGTGTGGGGTTCTTGGTGGCCTGGTGCTATTTGCTCACAACACCCCCCCCCCCGGAGTTTGCATTTGCTGTAGGAGTGCCCACCATTTAAGGAAACTCACCCTTTACCATATGCGTGTTACAAATATTTTTCTAGTTATACATATATATATATATAGTGGGATTTTAATATCACATATAGCTGAATTTTCAATATTTATTTTGTGCTTGACATTTAATTTCAACCCACGTCAGCTTTCTTTGGCAGTATTCTGCAAGGTTTTGGAGGTGTAAGGTCTCCACTAGCACTGCCCCAGCCAGGGTGGTGCATCCTATCCATGCTCAGCTTGCCAGCCATTGGAGAACAGGCCCTCCTGTTAGGATGTCCTTGAGCTCGCTCCAAGATGGTCTAACTCACCACATGGGCTTCTGGCCCCAGGTCATCTACGGTGGCCCGTCCGCTCAGGGCACTGCAGCTGCGCCACAGTAGCAATAACTGAACATTGGGTAGGGCTTCGAGCTCACAGGGCTCATGGAGGACACGGAGGAAAATGGTTCTTTTGGGTAAGAAATTTATTAGAGGATTTATTAATGCCATGGACAGACAGACAGACAGACAGACAGACATGTAGTAGCACAACAGGGGCTCTGCTGAGAGCATAGGCCCAGAGCGAGGGGTCCCTTCTCATACGTGTCAGAAGACAGGTTGACAGCAAAGAGCCTGCAGCCAGGCTGTCCATGATTCTGTGGCCGGATTAGCCTCTAGCTGAAATCTAACGGGGGTCGGGGGGGGGGGGGGTGGTAGAAGGAATTTGGGAGACTTGGGAGGGAGTGGGAGATATCTTACCATAGCCAGGAAAATGGCAGGCATTCCAGACCGGAGCTAGGGAAGAGCACAAACAAACAAGCTGGGACCAGTGGCTAAAGTACTTGCTGAGCAAGCATGAGGGTCTGAGGCTGGGTTTCCTGGTCTACGTGAAAAGCTGGGTGTGGCGGTATCTGTAAGCACTGGGTGTGTGTTTGGGGAGGGGCAGGTCAGTCCAGCTCAATCAGTGCGCTCCAGGTTCAGTGGAGACCCTGTCTCAAAATAAAGCAGGGAACAATTGAGGAAGATACCTCTAATCTTGACCTCAAGCCTTCTTATGCATGCATGCACACACATGTGTGCACATACACACAGCTGCACATACAGGGACGTGCAAACATGTATACACTACACGCACACAGTAAGAAAAACAGCACTAAAAGACAACCTATTTGGAAGACACATCTGCCTTGGTTAGAAACTCCAGGACAGGTTACATGGGGGGAAGAGAATGGGAGGGCAGGCCTGGGACACCGAGGTCCTTGAGCCGGCGGCAGCAGAAGCCTGCTTGTGCTCAGGCAGAGGAGGGAAGGTTCCCTCTCCCACCTGGGGTCCTTGGGACGCGCGGCCTCCGTGCGAAGGGCGGGGTGGAGTTTGGCAGATCTGCTGATGCCCTAATTAAGCCGCGGGTACGTTTCCCAGCCCAACTGTCAACCAACGCGGCTGTGCGAGCCAGGAATGAATATTCCCAAAGCGCCAACAGAAGGAAGAGCTTCACAAAAACGGAGCCCGAGGGCGTGAAGGGAAAACAAGCCCTGTTCACACGCAGGCAGACAGCAGCCGCCGCTCGGCACAGCCCGGAGGAGGCAGAAACGCGAGCTTAGCTAGCGGAGAGAGCTCTGCTGAGGCATCAGGCCTCTGAGTCCCCAGTCCCAGGCGCTCACTCGCTCGCAGGTGTGGAACCCCTGGGAGGATGCTCTCTGCCCGGCTCTGTGTCTCCTCTGCTGACCAGTCAGATACGATGTACCAGCCACACTGTTAGAGGGTGGGTTAATAGGGACGGGGCAGACAGGTCTAGATTAAATGGCTAGCCTGAGGCCGTCCCCTTGTTGGGGTGTCCTTTCCTCAACCTGAGTGCCACCATCCCTTATCCCTGAATTTCTCTGCCTCTATTACCTTGGGCAAGTCACTTCTTGGTGCTCCTTTTTCCTCCCCTGAAAAATGGAGTTACTAACTCCAGGTTGGAAGAGATCTGTATATTACCTGTGTTTACCTACCACCTGTAGTCTCAATAAACCCAGGGGCCTTGACAAGCAGGGAGGACAGAAGGTTTCTGTTGCTTTGAGACGGCAGGAGCCCAGGCTGGTCTTGAACTTGACACGCAGCTAAGGATGACCTGGAGTTTCTGACCAGTCTTTCTCAGCCCCACAGGTGCTAGCTGGGTATGCCGGCCTCTATACTCAGTTTTATGTGGTGCTGGGGACCGAACCCAGGGCTTCCAGCCTGCAAGGCAAGCACTCTACCAACTGAGCTGTATCCTCAGTCTCCAAAGAGTAGTTTTCCAGGAAACTTCTTTTCCTAGCGTGAGAGTTTGCTTTCTGTTCTTTTGGTCACATGGGACTCCAAAGGCTGCTGGGACACTGTTTCCCAAGAAAGAGATAATCTTGTGACACCTCCCATCTCAGTTCCTTTGCCCACCAAGCAGCTGTTGGCCTTCTGGGATGACTGCCCCTTTGGAGTGGACAAGTCACTTTCCTGGCTTAGATCTGGTGGTCCGGGTACCAACTTGATTCTTCTTGGTTACCCTCTGCCATGTCACTGAAAAGGGAGCCAGATTATGGGCTTGAGACTGGGCCTGGGGCTCCTGCCAACTCCACGGTCCCAACAGAATCTGGCCCTCCGTAGGCCTCCATTGTTATTCTTGGTGCTCTCAGCCTACTTCCTCAAGGCTCTTGCCACATGGCTGTGGATGGAGATCTGGGGCGCTAGCTTCCCTCTCCTGCGAACTTGGGTCATAGTTGGCCAACAGAGTCCTCTAAAGGCCAAAGATCTCACTGATCCCTATATTGCTTGCTAGTTGGCATCAAGGCATGAGTCAATGACAGGCCAGTGGGTTTTTAGAAGCTCTAGCCAGGACCTGTGCTTAATTCTGGAGGCTTGTAGGTTCACCACAAGTAACAAAGGTAGGATGGGAAGCCCCTTCTGGCCCTTGCTGGCCACTGTTCCTTCAGGGGCTGTTGGCACCTTCCCACAGAGACCCTGGAGTACCTACCTCTCTGACTGCATGTAGAGCCACCAGAAGGGCCTGGCTCTGTCCTTGACCTCAGGGCCCAACTTTGAGGGCCACCTCCTACAACTTGGCAGGTTTGGGCATAGAATTTGCACTTTGCGCTCTGCTTATCTCCTGGCAGGGTCAATATTGGCTGTTTAGATGCATGCCCCTGGCCTGTGTTTGAGGTCTTGAATTTTGCCCTTGTATTTGGAAGGGGGCAAAAGAATCTGGGGTCAGGGAGACAGCCTGCAGCTTCTAGGCATTCCTGGGAGGAGGGCAGCCTGGGAAAGAAATGTAATGTGGTTGGGTCACCCAGCCACTCTTGTTTCTCAGAGTTCCTTCCACACTCCTGTGAATATACAACCTCACTCACATTTGAATTTTGAGCCTCCCTTAAAAAATTGTGTGTGTGTATATGTGGTCTCTCTCTCTCTCTCTCTCTCTCTCTCTCTCTCTGTGTGTGTGTGTGTGTGTGTGTGTGTGTGTGGTGCGTGTGTGGTGCATGCATAGGTGTGCTCATGTGTTGTGGGTACATCATCTCACATGTGAAGGTGGGAGCCAGAGGTTGATATTTTCCTTGATCATTCTCCACCTTATTTGTTGAGACGGAGTCTCTCATTGAACAGGGAGTTTGCTGTTTAGGCTAGATCGGGTGTCCTGAAAGCCCCTGGGATCTGCCTGTCCCCACGGCCAGCCCCGGCACTGGGGCTAAAGACGCTCACTGCCAAGCTTAGGCTTTTTGTTGGTTCTGGGATCCAAATCCAGGTCCTCAGGCTTGTACGGTAATTGCTTTACCACTGAGCATCTCACCAGCCCTAGTTTAACAACTTGATTCGAGTGTGTGTGCTCACACGTGTGAGCGCACATGAGGGAGGCTAGAGATCACCCTCAGGTGCCGTCCTGGTTTTTGAGGCAGGGTCTCTCTCGTTGGTCTGGGACTGGCCAGTGAGCTGCAAGTCCCCCTGTTTCTGCTTCGTTCTAGTACTGCGGTTACAAGTGTGGGACATCGTGTTCGCTTTTTATTTTGTTTTGGCTTTTTGTTTATTTGAGACAGTGTCTCTCTGGGTAGCTCTAGCTGTCCTGGAACTCACTCTGTAGACCAGGCTGGCCTCGAACTCAGAGATCCACCTGCCTCTGCCTCCCGAGTGCCGGGAGGTCCTCATGTTTGTTTGGCAAGTACTTCAACACCTGAACAATCTTCCCACCTGTGCTTGGATTTCATTTTCACCTTTATCCACACTAAAAGTAAGTACAGAGCAACCCTTCTGTTTTTCACCTTCAGTCGAATATCCAGTGAATTCCAAGATTAATCCAACACTGTGTCATACAAGTAGGCGTCAAGTTAGCTGACTTTGCCAGATGAAACCTAACCGAGTGTCCTGGGCACACAGCCCTGAAAGACTGGACCAAGCCATGTGTTCAATAGGTCGGAAGCAGCGAGCCCTTTTTGACTTAAAGGTGTTTTCTCCTCAGGATGGGTCTATCTGGGCGTTGCCCCACCCTAAGCTGGGTGTACGCCTCTGCACCCGAGTCACGTCCTGCAGGCAACCAAGGGCGAGTGGCCCTGGCAGCAGGCAGAGTGTGTTTGGTGCTTTCTCCCCCATCAGGCCTAAAGGCTGCTCCCGTTCTTTCCTGCTCCTGGGTCTTCCGCAAGCCCTTCTCCTGGCAAGCCGGAAACAGCTCTCTACCCACACCCTCTTAGCACCCGCGTATTCCTCCTCTCCCAGTACACGTGACTGGGGGTGCAGCTCATTTTCGTCGGTTTGGAAGGGACAGGTCTGAGGTCCGATTTGGGTATGTCCTCTGAGGTGGGTCCTCCAATGACATGCTAGAGCCACAGAAATCAGGGCTAGGACTTTCTCTGCCACCACCTCCCTCTGAAAGCGGGAGGTAAGCCCTGTCATTTATCACCCCCCGAGGAGACCCTGTTAACAAAAAGACAGAGAAGATGGCGGAGCACTGGGTCCCAGCATACCATATGTCTGCCTATGGGTCAACGCTTCCAGCTGAGCATCTCCAGGGCCCTTTGAGGCTGGAGAGCCTGAGGTAGGACCGAGTGCTCCTCTTACTCAGTCATGAAGGGAAACCCTGGACTCCAACAGGGCCAATCAGCTCTGTGCTCTATGCTAACTTCATAGCCCACACCATCTCCTCAGTCAAGTCTCAGCCATTGGGTCTGTCTGATTACTGATGAGGTCTGTGCCACACCGGGGCTATGTGACCTAGGCATATGAAGGACTTCCTCTGTCTCTGCCTTATACCTTTAGACAGAGTCTCTCAGTGAGTCAGAAGCATGTTGGTTTTGGCTATGTTGACTGACGAGCAAGCTCTTGGGACCTGACTGTCTCTATTCCCCAATTTTGGGGTTACAGACAGCTCAGCCATGCCAGGCTTTTTTTAATTGTGGGTGCTGAGATTCTAACTCAGGCTGTCATTCTTGCAAGGTGTTCTTACCCACTGAGCTGTCTCCTTTCTTTTGAGAGACAGCCTGGTACAGCAAAATTTCTCTTTTCCTTTCCTTTCTTTCCGATCTATCTATCTATCTATCTATCTATCTATCTATCTATCTATCTATCTATCTATCTATTTATTTTTGAGACAGGATCTCATGAATCTCAGCCTGGCCTCAAACTCCTTATGATATGAGAATGACCTTGAACTCCTGTTCCTCAGCCTCCATGTGGTGGTTTGAAAGAAAATGGCCTTCAAAGGGAGTGGCACTACTAGGAGGTGTGGCCTTGTTGGAGGAAATGTGTCGCTGTGGGGGTGGGCTTTGAGGTCTCCTATGCTCAAGCTCCGCCCAGTGTGGAAGACAATTCACTTCCTGCTGCCTGTGGATCAAGACGTAGAACTCTCAGCGTCTTCTCCAGCACCACGTCTGCCTGCATGCTGCCACGTTTTCCACCAAGATGATAATGGACTAAACTTCTGAAACTGTAAGTCAGCCCTGATTAAATGTTTTCCTTCATAAGAGTTGCCGTGGTCATGGTGTCTCTTCACAGCAACAGAGACCCTAACTCAGACACTCCATTTCCCAAGTGTTGAGTTTACAGGTATGGGCCACCACACCTGGCTTGTGCGGTGGACAGGGTGCAACCCAAGGCTCTGTGCATGCTAGGTAGGACTAGGCCACTTGTCAGGGACAGAATTCTGTAATAAAAATTCAGGTGATGGAGGGGACATCCAGAATTGAGATTTCTGTGCTTGTTGGTCAGTGTCTATTAATTAAGGTGCTGGGGTGAGTGGGGGGCAGCGAAAGAGGTACCACTAGAGGTAGTTTGAAAAGGTCACACTTGTAGGCACAGTGACGTCTAGGTTTGGAGTCAGACAGCCTTCTCTGAATGTGGGCCTAGCCACATGCTGGCCGATGACCTGGGGTAGGACACTTCAGCTCCAGATGTCTGGTTATCCTCCTCTGCAAAGTACGACCAAGCATTTAACTTCCTAAGGCTCCCCTTTTCTTTCTTTCTTTCTTTCTTTCTTTCTTTCTTTCTTTCTTTCTTTCTTTCTTTCTTTCTTTCTTTCTTTCTTTCTTTCCTTCCTTCCTTCCTTCCTTCCTTCCTTCCTTCCTTTCTTCTTTCTTTCTTTCTTTCTTTCTTTCTTTCTTTCTTTCTTTCTTTCTTTCCTTCCTTCCTTC
>CABHPH010161634.1:0-15636 GCA_902168325.1 Peromyscus nudipes | reverse complement strand
CTTCTTTCTTTCTTTCTTTCTTTCTTTCTTTCTTTCTTTCTTTCTTCCTTCCTTCCTTCCTTTCTTTCAGCAGGCAGTCATGTAGCCCAGGCTGGCTTTGAACTCTCCATGTAGCCGAGGATGACCTTGAACTTCTGATCCTCCTGCTGCCACCCCCTAAATGCTGGGATCACAGGTGTAAGCTACTGTGTCTGTTTTGGGCAGTGTTCAGCATCACACTGAGGGTTCGTGCTTGCTAGACAATCCCTCCGTCTACTAAGCTACATCTCTAGCCCCAGGTTTCTCAGTCCGGGAATTACCAGCCCGCTGGCGGAGGGAGGGTTAACAGTGACTGTGTCCACTGAGTGGAGTGGCCGGTGGTGAAAACACCGGACTGCAGTGATGGAGCTGACAGGCTATTTTTGGAGCCCAACCACATGGAGTAATAGGATTGGGGCGGAGGCGAGCGTGACCAGAGGCGGTGTTCTCAGCTACCGAGGCAACGGCCACAGCCACCCTGCCAAACAAAACACTCCTTGCTCCCTTCCCCTCCCTCTTCCTTGGGTTTTATTTTGACCTTCTAGAAAACCACCCTTGCCAGCAGCTAGGGAAAGCTTGTTTTTGATTTCCTAACTGTCGGGTGTCTCACATCCATGGCTCCCTATATTTGGCTCTAATTTTAATGTCCACTGCACAGTGGGGAAACTGAGGCAGGAGGCTGCTAAGAAAGTGGTCACCAGGTGATCTGCATGGGAAGGCATCTTTAAAATGTATTTATTTATTTTTATTTTATGTCCAATGGTGTTTTGCCTGCATGTATGTCTGTGTGAGGGTGTCAGATCCCCTGGAACAGGAGTTATAGACAGTTGTGAGCTGCCATGTAGGCGCTGGGAGTTGAACTTGGGTCCTCTGGAAGGGCAGCTAGTGCTCTTAACTGCTGAGCCATCTCTCCAGCATCCCCCGTTTTATATAGGGAAGGGATTTTTTAAAGTCCATCTTACCTCTTTCATTCCCTCTGTCCTTCCTCAAAATTTAGCAGAAGGGGTGGAAGGTAGGGGAGAGACACTCCCCCCCAAGGCTGTAGTCCTTTTTATTATTTTTATCTTTTTCCTATCAAAATTCATGCTCAAGAGAGTTTCTCTGTCTGTCCTTCACACCCAAGGGCAGTGCCCATCAGCCTCTGCATTGCTACTCTTGGGGAAGTGTGCCAACAAGAAGGCAGGGCAAGCTTCTGTTGTTGGGGTGAGTGTGTCCTAGCTGGCCATTAAATGCCTGCTCAGGAGACATTTCACTACCTGCCTGCTGCGCCAGGTGTTGTAGAATCGCAGGTTCGGGTTCATTTGGGGACAACCTTCTCCTGTGACCTTCCCATTCAGGACCCTCAAAGCGTGGATTTGGAAAAGTAACATTTGAAGATGGGAACTCAGCTCTGGCTTTTTAATTCTTTTTTTCTTTGTGTGTGGCCTTTCTGTGAGTCTGTCAGGGGCTCTGGATCCCTGTGGAGAATTTGGTTGGTGGGACGGCTTGACCGTGAACTTGACACACCTGGGAAGAGGATTCCTCAACTCAAAACTTGCCCCTATCGGAGTGGCTCATGGGCATTAATGTAGAAGGGGCCAGCCCACGGTGTGTGCGTGTGTGTGTGTGTGTGTGTGTGTGTGTGTGTGTGTGTGTGTGTGTGTGTGACACATCCCTAGACAGTTGAGCCTTGGCCTAGTAAGAAAAGTCACTAACAGAGATCCTGAAAGCAAGCCAGTCTGTAACATTTCCTCCATGGCTCCGGTCTCTGCTCCTGCCCTGACTTCTTTCAGTAATGGATTGTTCCCTGGGATTGTAAGGTCAAATGAACCCTTCTCCCTCCCCGCAAGTTCCTTTTGGATGTGATGTTTATCACAGCAACAGAAAAATAAACTAGAACAGGTAGTGGGTACTACGACAAAGAGAAAGTAAGCAGAGGGTTTGGGGAGACGGCTTGGTGGGCGAAGTGCGTCTGTGGAGCATGGGGACCTGATTTAACCCCTCAGAACCCTGGAAAAAGCCAGGTGTGCTCGTTTGTCTTTACATGAACTGGAAACAAGCTAGAGACATCTGAGAAAAGGGAGCCTCAACCGAGAAAATGCCTCCATAAGATCTGGCTGTAGGCAAAGCCTGCTGGGCATTTTCTTAATTAGTGATTGATGGGAGACGGCCCAGCCCATTGTGGGTGGTGCCACCCCTGGGCTGGTGGTCCTGGGTTCTATAAGAAAGCAGGCTAAGTAAGCCATGAGGAGCAAGCCAGTAAGCGGCATCCCTCCATGGCCTCTGCACCAGCTCCTGCCTCCTGGTTCCTGCGCTGTTTGAGTTCCTGTCCTGACGTCCTTCAACAATGGACTACAGTGTGGAAGTGTGAGCTGAATAAACCCTTCCCTCCAAGTTGCTCTGGTCATGGTGTTTCGTTGTGCCATCCTAGTAGACCTGGGATTGGGGAGGCAGAAACAGGAGGATCTCTAGAGCACGATGGACAGCTAGAGTTAGTGGAATGGTTGCAGCCCTGTCGATAAGAAAACTTGTGGATGACTCCTGAGGAGGGTTACTCTAAGCCTGTGTAAGTTAAAAGACACAGGTTGTTACACGTGAGTTATGACCCCACAAGGGGGACATCAAGAGGGAAGACTTGGCTGAGGATGCCATGAGACCTAGGCCATTGGCACACAAGGCTGGACCCCAAGAGGGGGAAAACAAAAACCTGGCAAGTTCAAAGCCGGATGCTGAGGCATGTGCATCGTACCACACTTTTGAAGCGAAGGCCCCAGCCTCTACAACGGGGGCCCACTCCTCAAGTGGAAAAGGCAGTCATTCAAGTTCAGGAAGTACCTGAGGGTTGGGGGGCTGCTAGTGCCTCAAATTAGGTTCCCAGTAGTGTCAGGAGACCAACAGGGAGCTGAGTGTGGCCCGTAAGCCTGTAAGGGATTGCCTTATAGTCAAGGATGGCAGAGCGAGCCGCCAGATGTTCTAGGGAACAGGGGTCATAGGCAGGCGTCAAACATTGACCCTGGAGTGCAGACTCAGCAACAAGGTCTAGGGGAATGCCCTTGAGTGGCTTAGGGGCAGTAAATAGATCCTGATGGGACCCGGAACAGGACCGCTGGGTGTTTGGCAAGCAAAGATAGTCCAACCCGACAGTCCAGGGTGCCAGCAGGTCCCCAAGCTGCAGCCAGGCAAAGTGACAGGAAGAAAGGGCTGGGACAACCCCACAGCTAGACCTTTGAAAAGTCAGCTAACTAGGACTGGGATTTCTCAGTCCTGCCAGCTGAGAGGTCAGGAGCGATGGTGTTTGTGAGTGCCTAGGAGCCCCTCAGTGCCCCCAGTCTTAGGGGGTGTGGCAGGCTGTGTGGCAATCTCCACTGGGCAGAGTTTACCCCCAAAGCTCTTTCGGAGGGGGGGCAGGTTTGCTGAGCAAATGAAGAGCGCAAACAGCATTGCAATGGGATTGTTTAAATTCACTTTTAGTCAAACAAAGTGACTCAGCCCCCCGGGACTCCCCTGGAAGCACCTATTGGCCCGCAAACAAAAGATGCTCTAATTTAGCTATTCATCGAAACCCCACCCTACGGGACCCTCGCCCCGCCCCCGCATCCTCAGTTTGCTGCCGCTAGTTAACCTTGATCTTGCTACCAGCTAGAAATTGGCTCTCTGTAGTCTCTTCTCCACCGGGGGAGGGCGAATTATTGGGATGTCCGTATGCCCCGCTTCCCCGTGTTTAATATGCGGCAGAAGTCAGAGTCACTGAAGAGCGACCCCGAGTTGTCCGGGCTTGTCCAGAGGGGGAAGAAATTGGCTGATCTGGAGTTTTTTTTGTTTCTATTAATATCCCAGCACAAACGCATTGTGACTCAGCCTCGTCCTGCCCGGGTGCGCAGGGCTGGCTCCCTCCCTCCTTTGCTCCCAGGATCCCGCAGTCAGCCTGGCCCCTGGGGGTCATTCGCTGGGCTGAGAGCCAGAGAGCAGGTGTGTGTCCTGATCCGCGGAGGAACAACCTCTGCAGTGCCCCCAAAGGCAGCAGTTTACTAAGCATGCCCGGTGACTTTGGATCCTGGAGTTAGGAACCTCCCTTCTGTTTAGGCACTGAGTATCTTTTTGCCTGGTCTCAGAGAATGAAGAGTGAGTAAGAGGAAGAAGAAGCCTGCTTGGCTTGCTGGGCTGGGGTCTGGGGTCCCCTTCATAGCTAACTTGTGACGTTGACCCAGATAGGTTTGGGGGAAGGTTCAATGAAATGATCCGCTTTAAAACTTGCCGGGGGCTGGGGATGGAGCTCGGTGGCTAGAGAGCTTGCTTAGCATGGAGGACACCCTGGCTTCTGTCCTTAGTACTGCATAAACCAGATGTGATGGTACACACCCTCAGGAGACGATGAGGAGGAGTTCAAGGTCACCCATAGCTGTGCAGAGAATTGAGGTCAGCGTGGAACAAGAGGCCCTATCTCAAAAACAAACAAAAACTTTGCTGAGTGCTTGACTTAAGTTTTGGAAATAGGAAAAAGATTGCTATTGTCTGATTTAGGTTTAATTGTCAACTTGATGGTCATCTGGGAGGAAAGCTTCAGTTGAGGGGTTGCCTAGATCAGACTGGCCTCTGGGGGATCGGTTGTCTTGACTGCTAACTGATGCAGGAGGGCCCAACCCACCGTGGGCAGCACCACCCCTAGGCATGTGGTCCCAGGCTTTAAAAGAAAGATAGTTAGCCATGAGCTTGGAAGCAAATCAGCAAGCGGTGGTCCTCTGTTAGTTCTGACCTTGAGCTTTCATTTAAGTTCCGTGGTCCTCTGTTAGTTCTGACCTTGAGCTTTCATTTAAGTTCCTACCCTGACTTCCCTCAATGATGGATTGTGACCAAATAAATCCTTTCCTCCCCTAAGTTGCTTTTAGTCATGGTGTTTGTCCCAGCAACAGACAGCAAACCAGAACAGATATAAACAGCTTTATTGAGGTGAAGTTCGCATAGAATGGAGCACTCTGCAGTGTATAACTCGGTTACATGGGTGGTAGTTGGGCAGGAATGTCAAAGAGACACATGACAGAGGCATGGGACTCCAGGACTGCTATGTTGCCCAGAGCCCTCCCAGCTGGACTGAGGCTGTTTGAGTTTCAAGGTTTCCCCCAGCTGGGGCTAAGGAGGGGGCTTGACAGGTAAGGACTTGCTCTGCAAGTGTGAAGACCTGAGTTTGATTCCCCAGAACCCACATAAAAACTCTGGGAGAATGGAGACAAACAGATCCCTGGAGTTCATTGGTCAGTCAGTCTAGCCAATCAGTGAGAGATTCTCTCTCAAATAAAAAGAAAGTGGAGCGTTACTAAAGGAGACACTCAACATGGATCTGCATCTCCAGGCTCCCATGCACACTCGCATGTGCACATTAAAATCCCCTCTCCCCTCTTTTCCTTGAATCCTAATCTCTGAGCTGACTGTTCTCTCCGGTCTGCCTCTGGCCTTGCCAGCCTGCTCCTCTCTGTACTTGTACATGAGTCAGAGGCATGAGACTGTGTGTCTGTGTAGGGATACATGCATGTACCTGCTAGGCTCCATATGTGTGGTACTTATGCAAAAGCCAGTGTATGTGTGTGTGTGTGTGTGTGTGTGTTTGTACATGTGTCTAAAGGATTCTGTCTGCATGTGTATATGCATTTATGTGCATATATGGCAATGCATGTATGATTGCACATATAGCATCCAGCCATGAACCTGTGCATATGTGTATATGTTGATACAGGAATGTGCATGTGTCTATGTTTGCAAGACTGTGCAGCATACTACAATGTATTCATGGGATGCATGTGTATGTTCAATTTTGTAAGGGCACACAATTTCGAAGACCCTTGTATTTATGAGTGTGATTTCTAATGTGCATGCAGACATGTGCCAAAAATGCATGTGCTTGTGCATGTGGGCATAAAGATGATTCTGTGTGTATGATCTCTTTGAAGATGTCATGTGAATAACCGCAGGTGTTCAGGAAAGCAGGCTGCCAAGGGGAATCATGTACGTCACGGATACAAGCGCCTTCCACTCCAAGGGACACCCTTTGCCCTCTGGTTCCTGCTGAAGATTAAGATCCTAATGAATGCCAACAAATCTGTTCAGTACTGATTAGGCACCAGTCTAAACGTTTTGCACTATGACTCCGGGAGGAGACCTGTGTGCGCCGTGTGCCCCCATCCATGGGACAGATAAGACCCCTGCTTCCGGGGCTCTCTCAGTCTATCCCAGAGCACTCACTGAGAGCATGGCCTCAAGTGGGTGTCTTCTGCTCTCTGCTCATCTCACTTCTCCTTGCCATCTTGAGAGAAACTGTCATCCCCTGTCATACTCCACAGAAGAAGGAAAGAGGAGAAAGGAGGGTATCCTCCCGGGAGTCCTGCGGAAGATGAGCAAGTGGTCTTGGTGCTTTGAGGTCAGGGCCATGTCAAGCCACCGAGCCTCCCAGGCTGGCCGGCCATAAATAATTAGGGAGACTGGGAAGTTAACTCAGACTGCAAAGCTCTTGTCAACAAGCATGAGGTCTGATCCCCAGAATCCAGGTCTACAAATGCCAACTGTGGTAACGTGCTTGTATCCCTGGCTCTGAGGAGGCAGGGACAGGCAGATCTCTTGGAGGCAGTTCACTGACCGGCCAGCCTAGCCTACTGGTGAGCTCCAGGATGGTGAGAGACTCTCTCAAAAGCCGAGGTGGATGGCGTCCTGAGGAATGACACTGAGTTGAGACCTCCGGCCTCCGGGAAGCAGGGACATGCCTAGAAGAGTATGCAGGGACATACAGGTGGTAGCAGGAGTAAGCTACAACATGACATCAGTCAGCTGGCTCTGTAAGGAGACCCCAAACAAGGGTGACCCCTCAGGCAGTCCTGGGTTTGCAGGAATATGATTTGATATCTGTGGTGGCTTGAACAAGAATGTCCCACATAGACTAATGTGTTTGAATATTTGGTCCCCAGTTGGAACTGTTTGGAAAGGATTAGGAGGTGTGGCCTTGCTGGAGGAGGTGTGTCACTAGGGTTGGGCTTTGAGGTTTCAAAAGACTCCTGCCATTCCCAGTGCGCTCTCTTTCCACCTCATGGTTGTGGATCAAGATGTGAGTTCTCAGCTGTTCCTTTGTTCTGCCCTCATGGATTCTGACCCTCTGAAACTGTAAGCCAAATTAGATGCTTTCTTTTATAAGCTGCCTTGGGCGTGGTGTTTTATCATAGCAATAGAAAAGCAGCTAAGACAATACTTACCCTACCCTGCACAGACTCCTTCACCCAGCTGACCTCAAAGATCTCAGCCTTGGTTCAGAAGTAGAAGGGGGTCCTATGGTACTGCACGAAGGTTGGGGGAATCCAGTGTCAGGTTCTCTCCTGAAGGAACACAAGAAAGGCATCTCAGAGGCTCCTTGTACTGGTGATGGGACCCTTGACAGATGCTGAATGGTTTGCAGTTCAGCCTTGCCACAAAGGGAAGGTGTTTGTCTCTCAGAGCACCAGTGGTGATAGCCAACAAACCCAACACACCACCTCTAGCACTGTGGTGATCACCATTCTTGTGGCCAGGGTCTTATTTCTGGAATGTTTCTTTACACTGTGTGAATATGTGTCACTGTGGTCGGGTTAATAAAGAAGCTGACTGGCCAATAGCTGGACAGGTAGAGATTAGGTGGGACTTGCAGAAAAAAGAGAGCATGAAGAAGTGGAGGAGCCTCTCAGAATTGGGAGGAGACTTGGAGAGAAGAAGAACTTGTTGTACTGAGAAAAGGTATTGAGCCACATGGCAGAGCATGGATAGGAAATATGGGTTAATTTAAAATGTAAGAGTTAGCTAGTAACAAGCCTAAGCTATTGTCTGAGAATTTATAATTAATAACAGGCCTCTGCATGGTTATTTGGGAGGGGCTGGTGGGACAGAACTGACTGGCAGCAGATGGAAAACTCTGCCACCGCTTATCACTATTGTTGTGTTGATCTTGTAAGTCCTAGAGAGGACCTTCTGCCCCTGCCTGCCCTTACCTTGTGGTGTTGGCTGCTCATACCATGCACTTGCATACTGTCTTCCTCTGAGTTATCAGCTTCCATGGCCTGACCTATCTCTCCATCTATAGGCTCAAGTTTCAGCTGATGTGAAATAGCATTGGACCCTGCTGTGGTAGCTGAATGGTGTCTTCATGTCTCCATTTATATGTTGGAGTCCTAAAGGCAGGACCCTAGTATGTGACTGTATTTGAAAATGGGGTCTTCAAATGGGTAATTAAATTAAAATGAGGTCATTAGAGTGGGCCCTGATTTAATATGGTTTACGGGGTGGATCTGGGGAGATTGCTTAGTCACTATAGTGCTTGCCTCATAAGTATGATTCCCACCACTCAGTTAAAACCAGGCATGGCAGTGCTTGCAATCCCAGGGCTGGGGAGGCAGAGACAGGCAGATCTCTGGGCTTCCTGACCAGCCAGTCTACCTGAGTTGGCAAGTCCTACATCCCAGGGAGAGACTCTACCTCAGAAAATAAGACAGACAACTCCTGAGGAATGACTCCCAAGTTTGTGCACATACATACACAAGCAGCCCTTCCTCTGCCATATGCACTGCCGCCCATGGACATATACACACATGTAAAAAAAAGGCTGGGGAGATGGCTCCGTGGATAAAGTGCTTGCTGTGTTAGCAGAAGGACCAGGGTTCTGATTTCCTCAGCACCCATGTGAAGTCGGTCACGGTGGTGCACGCCTGTGACCCCAGTGCTGGACACGGGCAGAGGCATGAAGATCTGGGCGTGGGGACTCTGGCATCCGCCAGTCATGCTGGAATAGCCTGCTTCAGCTTCAGTGAGAGACCTTGTGCCAGGACACAAGGCAGGGCGTCAGAGAAGACAGCCAACTTGGACCTCTGGCCTCTACATGCACGTAGAGGGATAAATCCACTCACACACGTGTGTATGCACATGCCACACACGCACAAATAAAGAAACAACTAAATAGGAGACAGCTTGGACATGCATGGAAGAAAGAGGACCCAGAGAAAAAGCGGCCTCAAGGGCCAAGGTCAGAAGCCTGGGCAGATCCTCTTCTTGCGCTCTCAGAAGGAACCGCTTTTCTGACATCTTGAGCTCGGGTGTCTACCCTCCAGAGCCATGAGGATGTCTGTGCCTGTGTCTAAGCTGCCCAGTCTATAGTGCTTTCTCACTGTTACCAAGCAAAGACACGTGGTAAAGGCACACGTTGGCGTGTTCTAACTGTGGATACCACAGCCTCTGGTGAGGGGTGGCACACACTGAAGGACAGTTGATTTCTCCTGCCTCAAGAAGCAGGGATATAGATGACTCTAGAATGTCCTCGGGGTCTCTGTCTCTGCCCTGCTCTGTGTTGTGTTTCCTGAGTTGGGTGTTTGGTCTTCGGGCTGTTGTAGAGGGGTAGCCTGGGAGGGCTCATCTGAGGAGAGGATGTTTGACCCTCAGGCGGATAAGGTGCCGGCCCTGGACAGCACTGGAGAATGACCAGCTCTTCCTGTCCTGGAGCTAGGAACTGTGCACCCATTGGGACCACAGCTCAATGACAACTGGCCGCTGACTTTGATGCTCAGCCCAAGGCCACCTGGGATGGTGCCTGCCTTCAGGCAGAGCCAGGCGTCCATCCAGCATCCACAGCTCATTACATTTGACTATTTTTCTATTCCTGGCAACATCATTAGGAGGATATGCAAATAAGAGAATCAACTGAATTTGTTTCTCAGAACAAAGAACGACATTTAATCAGCACAATAAATACATGTAGCCATTTGCTGCATAAGATGACAGTTAATGAAAGCACATTGGGAATGAGGGGAAGTTTGGAGCTGGAAACGGAAAAGGACAAGGAGAGACTGAGGCTGTAAGAGCTCGAATGGGGAGTGGCAAAAAGGGTTGAGAGACCTGGGGCCGCTCATTCATTCGCTTATTCATTTGCCAAATATTTATTGAGTACTTGTGAGGTTCAAATCCCAGATACTGAAAACACTGAGTGAAGGGTTGTGATGGCTCAGACAGCGAAGTGCTTGCCTCACAAGCATGAGGTCCTGGGTCCCATCCCCTGAATCTGTGTCAAAACAGCTGGGCCGATTGATGTGTGCTTGTAAACCCGGTGCTGGGGAGGTAGAGACAACAAGATCCCTGAGGTCCACTGGTCAGCCAGTCGAGTCTACTCCTCAAGTTCCAGGCCAGTGAGAGACCCTGTCTCAAACATCAAGGTCGACAGCTCCTGAAGAATAACACCAGGGGGTCTCCTTTGGATCTCACAGTACATGAATACACATGTACCTGCACATCCATGAACATATACACACATGCAAAGAAAACATAGTGATCAACACAGATGCTGCTCCTACTTACATGGGGCTAACCTTGTGTTGAGAGAGGAAGACATTCATCAAGCAATCCCAGGAATACACACATCATTATAAATGCCAGTAATGCAAGGGGGTCTGTGCTTGGCAGCTTTCCATCAGTATAACAAACGCCCGAGCTATTCAACTTAAAAAGACAAAAGGTTTGCTTTCTCCCACAGTTCCAGAGTTCATGATTGGTTGACCCTTTCCTTTGGTGAGAAAGGACATTATGGTTGAGAACATGTGATGAGGTAAAATTTCACGATTCAGGGACCCAAGAGGGGGCTGAGGTTTCAACGTCACCTTCAAGGACATACTACCCAATGACTTAAAGACCTCTCATAGGCCCCATGACCTAAAGGATGCATTTCCTCTTATGAGTACTGCTCTGAAGACTAAGCCTTTGACTCATGAGGAACATTCTAGATCAGACAGTAGCAGGTGTAGAAGATCTAATCCAGCCAGGAGGTGGAGAAGGCTTCCCCAAGGCTGTGAAGAGATCTGACGGAGTTAGAGATAGTTGGGATGAGCAGGAAGCAGGGGCTGGAATGGAGGATGTGCATCTTCTAGTGAAGTATCTTGATTTATTTTTCTGGTACTGTAACAAAAAACAAAACTTCACAAAAAGAAGTGAAAGGGAAAGGGGGTTTATGCTGGCTCACAGGCTCGATTCTATAGTCCGTCACAGTGGGGATGTCCAGGTGGAGGGCCCAAAGCGGTGGGTCACGTGGCATCCACAACCAGGAAGTAGAATGCTATGAATGAATGCTATCGTTCAACTTGCTTCCTCCATTTTTCCATAGTCTGGGAACCTTTTCCCAGTGAATGGTTCAGCCTGCACATAAGATGGTCTTCCCACATCAATGAACTTAATCAAGATAACTTCCCACCAGCTCGCTCAGATGCCCATCTTCCAGTTGATTCTAGATTCTGTCAAGCCGACAGTCAGCACAAAACATCATCATCTATACAAAAGCCCTGGGCAAAAGGCCTCCCATGCTGAGATCACAGAAACGGAGCAGGTAAATAGAGGGTGCAGCTAGATGGGAGGGCAGAGCCAGACCCTCAGGCTCTTCCTGGTCTGCGCTGAGAAGCTCAGGTCTATGTTCAGGGAGACCGCAGGGTTTATGTTTTCAGACCCCATGGCTGGTTTCTGGGAAAAGAACGGCCTGTAGGGTCTGCAGAGGGAAGCAGGAAGGCTGGTGAGGATGCTCTTGAATGCAAATGAGCAAGTTGAGAGGGTAGCTTGAACCAGATCAGTCCTTCCCT
Source organism: Peromyscus nudipes (assembly GCA_902168325.1). Lineage (NCBI taxonomy): Eukaryota > Metazoa > Chordata > Mammalia > Rodentia > Cricetidae > Peromyscus > Peromyscus nudipes. The sequence goes on along the minus strand of CABHPH010161634.1, from coordinate 4,027 downwards.
GCTGGGCTAGAAATGTCCTGCCCGTGGGACTGCCCTGTGCATTGTGGGATGTTTAGTTGCCACCTTGACCTTTGACCCACTAGATATTTCCAAACTGTGACACTTCTCCCCCCGAAAAAGTCTCCAGGTATCATCCTCTGTAGGACAGAGTCGTTAGGAAGTCTGACCGAGAGGATGAAGAAGAAGGAGGAAGAAGGGGAGCAGGGTGTTCCTTACTTTCTTTTTTTTTTTTACTGTGATAAAACACCCTGACCAAAGTCACGTTGGGGAAGAAAGGGATTTGTTTGGCTGATAGTTCCAGGTTCCAGTCCATCATTCAGGGAAGTCACAGAGGTAGGAGCTTGAGACAGCTCATACCACATCCATGGTGAAGAGTAGAGGTAAGTGAAGGCACCCATTCTGCCTGGTTGCTTTCTTGGTACATAGCTAGCTTTCTTCACTCTTAACAGTTCAGGGCCGAGCCTGGGGATTGGTGTCACCCAAAGTGGGCTGGCCAGTTAGCAATCAAGACAACTTCCTCCAGATCTGCCCACAGGCGAACCTGATCTAGGAATCTCTCATTGAGATTCCTCCCAGGTGATTTGTTTCGGGTTGTGGCATGCTGACATCTAAAACCAATCACCATGAAGTGGCTAGCACTTGGTGACGGAGTGTGCGGGGTATAGAAAAGGAAGTGTTGGGGACACTGAGTAACGAGAGAAGCCTGCAGTGGGTATCGGGCATGAAGCACGCTTCTTTCGACTGAGAACTGGCAGTGAGAATCAGGCACATCTTCTCCTCTTACTTGGTCTTGCTTTTCCCACTTTCAAAAGATTATGCTTGTGTTTGATCTAGAAGAGCAAACATCCACATGCTATTATCTTTCCCGTACCCAAAACAGACCTAACTAATGGATTACGGCTCTCTGAGCCTGGATATTCAGTGCTCCAATACAATGATCGGGGCTGTGTTATGCAGGACAGAGAATCTATTGCCCCGTCCCCCCCCCCCCCGTTCTTGAAACTGATTTCAGTCCCCTATAACCTGCCACAGGCACAGGGTCAGCATGTTCTTGGTAAGGTTCAAAGTATCTGATGAGTTCTGAGAAACAGTGAGTTTACCACAAGACTCCCCTTCCTTCACATTGAATCTCAGTCTACTGTGTCACCCACTCATGGGGACAGTGGCTCCTTCACACCAGTTACAAATGCTCAAGGAGCTTTGGAAGTCCCTAGCAGAGAGTCCCAGGGGCCCTTGGGAGTGACCATGTCTGTCAGAGCCTTTTCACCATCCCCCATCTGGCTTGCTTTGCCTCAGCTTCTGTGAGACCTGGATCACTTCCTGAATTATGACTCTCTCCAGTCAGTGGAAATACAATTGTTCTCATCTTCCCTCTTAGCCACAATTCTGGTTCCACAATTGCAGTTACCCATGGTCTCTCATGGCTGGAAATATTGTCTTGGTTCGTGTGTGTGTGTGTGTGTGTGTGTGTGTGTGTGTGTGTGTGTGTACTTGTTACACATGCTTATGTATGAATGTGTATAGGCCAGAGGTCGACGACACCAGTGTTTTCCTGGATGCCTTCACCTTAGTTTTTGAGACAGAGTTTCTAATTGAACCTAGAGTTCACCACTTAGACTAGGCTGGCTGGTCAGTAAGTTTCCTGTCCAGTGCTGGGACACCAGTGCAGCCACAGTGACTACCTTTTAAAAAGAAGATTTATTTATTTTTATTATATGTGTATGTGTATTTTGCTTGTGCGTCTGTGTACCATGTGCATGCCTGGTGCCCACAGAAGCCAGAAGAGGGTGTTGGGTCTCCTGGGATGCAGCAATGGTTTGAAGTCATCATATAGGTGCTGAGAACTGAACTCAAGTCCTTAGCAGGAGCAGAAAACACTCTTAACCCCCGAGCCTTCTCTGCAAACCTCACACCTAGCCTTTTTACATCACTTCTGGGGACTGAAGATGTAAAAGGTCCTAATGTTTGTAAGGCAAGCACTTTGCCGTCCTCCTCACCGCACTCCGAGACTTTCAAGAAAGACCGAATCTTCCTAACTTATTGCAGACTGACTTTACACTCTGCCATTTTATTACTGGTTAGTATTGTTCATTTCTTTCCGAGCCTAATTTAGGCATTAAATTTACTCAGGTATAGAAGGAAACATGAGAACTGGCGAGATGGCTCTTGGGATAAAAGCACTTGCCTCCAAGTCTGATGGCCTGGATTTGCTCCTTGGGACTCACACAGTGGAAGGAAATAATCAACTTCACAACTTGTCCTCTAACTTCCACACAAACACCACGGCACATGTCCCCCTCACTAAATAAACACACAAACAAATAAGTATAATTTATCTTTTAAATGTTCGATTTTTAAAAGTATTTCAAAAATATTTGAATTAAAAATTTTACTATCTTTTAAAGCTGTCCAGATTTTAACCCTTTAAAGCTATCCATATGTCATATATGCACATTATATATATAGATACAATTTAGTTCTGTGTGTGGAACGCACTGGGGTCTTGACACACACCCCCATGGAGAAAGGGGCAACTTCAGCTATGTATTGATTTGTCATTTTCATCAAGAGCATATCAAGCATCCTGTTAGGGCTTTTCAAAAGCAGATGCGTGAAATGTGAATTTTAAAATATTTGTCTTTCTTCCAACCCTAATACTGTAGCAAGCCATCTACCAGAATGATTCCATACTCCTGCTGCAGGCTGCATAGTGTCTCTCCAAAGCTACGTCCAAGTCTTACCACTCAAAGTTGTGCCTGTGACTTCATTTGGAAATAAGCTCTTTGTAGAGGGAATCAAACTGATGTGAGGTCCTGCTAGACATGGGTGGGTCCAAATCCAGTAACTGATGTCCGTTTAAGAGAGGGAAATCGAGACATAGACAGCAAGGAGAAAACTGTGAATATGGAGGAGAAGGCTCGGGAAACAGCTTGCGGGGTAAAGTGCTTGCTAGGCAAGCATGAGGACCTAAGCTATTATCTCCAGCACCATGTAAAGCCAGTCATGCAGCACATGCTTTAGCACCGCTGCCCCTGAGGGGCAGAGACAGGAGGATCTCAGGGGTTTGTGGACCAGTCAGTCTAACACACACTTGCACATGCATGTGCATGTGCACGCGCGCCACTCGTGCACACACACACATACACAGATATACAGACACACACATACACAGAGACATATACAGAGAGAGAGAGAGATACAGACACATACACACAGGCAGGCAGACAGACAGACAGACAGACAGACAGACAGACAGACAGACACAGATGGAAGAGGAGGGTGGAGCTATGAGTTTCCAAGCCAGGACCCACAAAGCTCCCCACATCCAAGAGAGAGGCCTGGATCCCATTTTGCTCTAGCCCTCAGCTGATCCTTATAAGGAACAAATCCTGCTGACAACCTTGAATTCAGACTTCTGGCTTGCAAAGCCACATCCTTTGTTCCAAGTCAGGGAGTCATTTCCATGGTGGCCCTGGAAAAGGAATGTAAGACCCAACCTCAATTTTCTGGAAATAAAGCCACCATTATATCAGACTGTGAGTGGGTTTTATCCCCCTTGAATGGTGAGTTCAGTGGAGAAGTCGCTTCCTTGCCCCTGGAGCTAGGAGTGGTCATTGCTCGGTGCTCAAACCCTCCCAGGCTGTATATGTGGGAGGAGCTTAGTGGGGCTCCATCACTATGGTTACCTGCGGTGCTCATCTTTTGAGATGGCAACCTCACACCTACCTGACCTGTCCCCTCCCTCACCTCTGCTAATCCAGCCCTGTGAGTTCCATCTTTTCAAATGTTAAGACATTAACAATGCCTGTCAGTTGGCAAAAAGCTTGTTTAGTGGCCCCAGCATTTCATAAGCAGGGTGTGGTGTCAATACAAATGTAATCACAACACCTGGGGAGAGCAGAAGAACTGAGAGTTCCAGGGCATTGTTGGCTACTTCCTGAGTTTGAGGCCAGCCTGGGGTACATGAGTTCCTGTCGGAGAAGAGGAGGAGGAGGAGGAGGAGGAGGAGGAGGAGGAGGAGGAGGAG
>CABHPH010161633.1:0-40045 GCA_902168325.1 Peromyscus nudipes | reverse complement strand
GCTCTGTGTTTCTTATTCAATAAGACGGTTGGTTACTTCTACAGGCTCCTCCACTCCTTTTTCCTCTTCCTTGAAGGATTCCTGAACTCTGAGTAATGTTTGGCTCTGAGTCTCTGCATCTGTCTCCATCAGTTGCTGGATGATGACACTGATGACAAGTGGACCAGGCACCAATTCTGGTCACAGTAGGTGCCAGTACAGGCTATGTACCCAGTGTTGCTAGGAGTCTAAGCTGGGGTCCTCCTTGTAGACTCCTGGGAAAGTCTCCTGCTCTTGGCTTCCACTGGACCTCGAAATGCTGCCACCAGAAGTCCACCTCAGCACTCTCCCCATCCCTGCTCCCGCCACACCTGATCACTCATGACCCATCCCCACCTGTCCTCAGTCCACTCATAAAATCTCTTTTATTCCCCTTCCCAAGGAGATCTGGGTGTCCCCCCATGAACTCTCCTTGTTACCTAGTCTCTCTGGGTCTGTGGATTGTAGCATAGTTCTCCCTTATTTTACAGCTAGCATCCACTAGGAATGAGTTCACACCATGTTTGTCTTGTCAGTCTGTGTTACTTCACTCAGGATGATTTATAGAAGGTAATTTTTTATCAAAATAATTGTTTCATAATTGTTTCTAAAAGTTTAATAATTTATTGAGAGCAGAAAGTATTTGTATTTGCATTGATAATTTTGTATATATATATATATATTCTTACTAATCATTATCTGATATAGTAATATTTGTATCACAACCATGTGTAAGTATTAAAACATGTAGGCTACTGTAGCTGGAGCTATCTTCAGTCCCACCCAGGCTGGCAGTCACTCAGACTCAAATAAACACACAGACACTTATATTACTTATAAGCTGTATGGCCGTGGCAGGCTTCTTGCTATCTGTTCTTACACCTTAAATTAACTCATTTCTATTAATCTATAAATTGCCATGTGGCTTGTGACTTACTGGTGTCTTACATCTGCTTCTCCTCGTGGCAGCTGGCAGCGTCTTTCTGACTCAGCCTTCTTCCACCCAGCATTCTCCTCTCTCCTTGTCCCACCTACACTATCCTTCCTGCCTGGATACTGGCCAATCAGCATTTTATTTATCAATCAATTGTAGCAACACATATTCACAACATACAGGACATCCCACAGCAGGCTGCAATTTAGTGTTTTACTTTACAAAGCCAACAAATTGAACATTAATATAATAATGTATTTTAAATCATCAAAAAATTGAAAATGATCAGAGAATAAAATTATTCATTAAAATATAAAGTATGGAAAATTAAGAATTATGAAATAATTATTTGCTCATCACCATAGTTGTAAGAGTTTCAAACAAAAATTATTATTAATGAGTGTTAAATCTAGTACAAAGACATGTGGTTGTTTAGTAATAAGATACTTACACAGTCTTAAATCCTCTCTCTAAAAGGTACATTTAATTACCAAAAACAACAGTAAAGAAATAAAAGCAAATAAAAACGCACAGGAAATTTGCAATTTTATTTGTTAATAATACAATTAATGTTGGTTAAAAATGTGATTGAAGCTACTATGGCTTCGAAATGAATGAAATGCCACTCAGCACTGGGTGAAATATGTCATTTTGTTGAGATGTAGCTCAGCTGGTTGAATGCCTGCCTAGAATGCACTAAACTCTCTGATCTTCAGAACCAAGTACCCTAAGTGTGGTGGGACACCCTGGTAATGTCAGCTCTGCTTCAATTCTTGTAGTAGAATTAGAGTTTCAAGGCCATTGGCTATATAAAGTGTCCAAGACCAGACTGAGATGGAAAAAACCTATAACAAAAACAAAACAAATATGTTTCAACATTAAGTAAAGTCTATTAATTAGAAATGTCAGACTAACCCAAATTATTAAATGTTTACAAAATAAATACTTTAGATACATCAAAAATAACAAGGTAAGGAACAGTTAAAAAAAAAAAGACTGTGTGCAAGTATGACCCATATTTGTTACTAGTTTATACAATGACATATATTTGAAAACTGATACTTAATTATATCTAGTATCAGGAAATATATGACTTTCCTTTAAGAGATATGACATAAAAATTATAAATTATGAGTATGATCCTTAATTCATTTATTTGTATTTTGCAATCCAAAAATAATGTTAATCTGTATTGGGATAATGGTTTAAATTACACTGAGAAATTTCAGAACATTTTAGGACAGATTATTAAAAGCACTCTACCTGACCCAGTGGTACCATTGCTGAGCATAGTGCCAAAACACTTTATGTCCTATTACAGATATCCTTTCTCATCCTTGTTCATTGATGCTTTATTCACAATGATCAGGAACTGGTAATAGTCTAGATAAGCATCAGCTGTCAAAAAGATAATGAAAATGTAGTTAACATATACTGGAATATACCATATACTGGTTAATATGTAATGGGATAGTATTCAGTGCAAGAAAAATACAATTCTCAGGTAAATGGACAGTACTTAAAATAATTTTGAATGAGGTAACTCAGAACCAAAAAGTTAACAACTCATGTTCTCACTCATTTGTGGATTATAGCTGTGAATCTTTCAGTGTGTGTGCTTAAATCAGAGTGCCCATAGAAGTCAGGAAAGTATTTGATGACATGCTGAGGTTCAAGGAGAGGTGGGTAGAATGCAGATGGCATTAAGAAAAAAGAGAGAATAATGGAAAAGCAAGTGTAAGATGGGAAGGATGAGGTGAGGACAGGGTTGAAAAGGGATTAAGGAAAGGAATAACTCACAAAAAATAAAAATGAAAAAAAAAACACATGAAAGTCACTCAATCAAAATCTGCATACTTTATTCATTTCCATAATAAAAACATTATTTTCTTTACATATGTACAAACTGGATATGAAAAAATGTAAAGTGAAATACAACCGTGTTTTATACTTTAAAAGAACTGTAAAAAACATAACTCAAAGTGAGGAAATATTAGAGAATTCTTAAAATGAAATTTAAATTTTATCTTCTAGACATTTAAGTATTTTTAGTTATTTGTATATTCTAGATACTAACCCTCTGTCACATATAAAATTTTCTATTTCTTTTAGATTCTCCAATTTGGTGTACTCCAGGTTTTAAAGTTTGTCTGAATGGTTCTCCAGATTTCCTTGGTATTTGTTGCTATGACCCCTTTTTATTTCTAAACTTGTTGATTTGGATGTTCTCTTCCTACCTTTTAGTTAGTTTGAATAAGTGTTTGTCAATTTTATTGATTTTCTCAAAGAACTCTTTCTTTCACTGATATTTTGTATTATTTTAGTTTCTATTTTATTGATTTCAGTCTTGAGTTTGATTATTTCTTGCTTTCTTTTGGGTATGATTTCTACATTTTGTTCTAAAACCTTCAGGTGTGTGCTTATGTTGCTAGTATAATATCTTACAGATTATTATTTTGTGTGTAGACACTTAATGTTATGAAGTTACTTCTTAGCATAGAATTCATTGTGTCCTATATGTTGGATATATTGTATATTCATTTTCATTCAATTTTAGGAAGTCTTTAATTTCTTTCTTCATTTATTTCTTGAGCCACTTTTCATTTCTTAGTGAGTTGTTCAGTTTCCATGAGTTTGCAAACTTCCTATTGTTTTTGATACCCAGCTTTAATCCATGGTGATCTGATAGTATTCAGAGGGTTATTTCCATTTCCTTGTGTCTGGTGGTACTTGCTTTGTGTTCTAAGTGTGTGGTCAGTTTTGGAAAAAGTTCCATGAGTTGCAGAGAAAATGGTACATTCTTTTTTTTTCTGTGTATTTTTATTAAGAATTTTTTTTATTCATTTTACATACCAAACATTTCCCTCTTCCCTCCAACTGCCCTTCCAGCCTCCCCCTCTCAACCCACTCCCATTCTTTTGTGCTGTAGTGAATATTCTGTGAGTATCTGTTAGGTACATTTGATTTATAACATCTATTAGCTCCATCATTTGTTTAAATTTGTTTAGCTGATCTCTCTCTATTGACAAGATTGGGGAACTGAAGTCTCCCACAATCAGTGTATGAGGTTCAATATGGTAATATTTTATTTGTGATGAAATGTGATTTTATTTGTATGTTAATAAAGTTGCCTGGAGATCAGAGCTAAAAGCAAGACATTTAGCAGATGTCTGGCTGTGGTGGCACACATCCTTAATCCGATCACATGGCAGGCAGAATTTCTGTGTGTTCAAGGACACAGCCAATCGGAAACCCGAACCTTTAATCTCAGTATGAACCATAGAGACCTGGAGGTCTGTATAGACAGGCAGTGATGAGGAAGTCATGTGGTTGGGTTTACAGCCAATGAGAAGGCAGAACAGAAAGGCAATAAAAAGACAGGACACAGGAAGAAGGTCTCTCTCTCAGGAGAAGGACAGCAGTAAGTGGTAAGATAAGGTAGTCCTAGCCAGGCGGTGGTGACACACGCCTTTAATCCCAGCACTTGGGAGGCAGAGGCAGGCGGATCTCCGTGAGTTCGAGGCCAACCTGGTCTCCAAAGCGAGTTCCAGGAAAGGCGCAAAGCTACACAGAGAAACTCTGTCTCGAAAAACCAAAAAAAAAAAAAAGATAAGGTAGTCTTAGCTCTTGGCTACTGCTCGATCCCTGGGCTTTTAATTCTTTATTTGGCTCTGTGTTTCTTATTTACTAAGACCGTTTAGAATTACATCTACATTTCTATATGTAATTTAAGTTGTAGTAGTGTTTCTTTTACAAGCTTCAGGGCCCCTTATATTTGGGGCACAGATGCTAAAAATTGAAATGCCATCTTGGTGGATTTTTCCTTTGATGAATATATAGTGTCCTTTCCTATCTCTTCCAATTAGTTTTGGTTTTAAGTCCCTTTTGTTAGATATTAAAATGGCTATATCAGTGTGCTTCTTAGGTCCATTTGCTTGTAATGCCTTTTTCCAACCCTTTATTTACCCTGAGGAAACTCCATCCTTGATGGTAAGAAATGTTTCCCGGATGCAGCAGGATGAATCTTGTTTTCACATCCTTTCTGTTAGTCGTAGTCTGTCTTTTTATTGAGGGAATGGAGACCATTGATATTGAGAGACCGCAACTTTTTTAAATCCCTGTTCGTTTGCTCTTAGTGTTGGCATTGGTAGTGATGGTGGTGTGTGTTTGTGTGTGTATTTCTCTACTTTTGATTTTCTAGTCTGGCATTATTTATGGGTTGTGTTTTCATGGTTGCATCAACCTCCTTAGTTTGGAGTTTTCTTCTTGGCACCTTCTGTATGTGTTATTTTCTCCATCTATGGTCATCAAAAATTTTGCTGGGTGTAGTAGTCTGGGATGACATCTGTTGTCTTTTAGAGCCTGTATCACATCTGTCTAAGCTTTTTTGGCTTTTAGTCTGTATTGAGAAATTAGGTGTTATTCTAATAGGTCTGCCTTTATATCTTACTTGATTTTCTTCTTGTAGCTTTGAATATTCTTTCTTTGTTCTCTATATTTAGTATTTTGATTATTATGTGTTAAGGGGAGTTTCTTTTCTGTTCTGCTTGGTGTTCTATATGCTTCTTGTACCTTTATAGACATATCCTTCTTTAGGCTAGGGACATTTTCTTCAATATTTTTTTGAAAATAATTCCTGTGTCTTTGAGTTTTTTCTTCTTTGTCTATTCCTATTATTCTTATATTTTATCTTTTCATAATGTTCCAGATATTTTGGATGTTAATGTTAGGACTATTTTTATGTTAACAGTTTCTTTGACCATGGTAACCATTTTTTTAAATCATGTCTTCAATGCCTAAGATTCTCTTGTATTCTGTTGTTGAAGCTTGCCTCTGTGGTTCTTGTTCAAGTTCCTGCATTTTTGTTTTCTAGATTTCCATCATTTTGGGTTTTCTCTATTAATTCTATTTCAACGTTCAGGTCTTGAGCTGTTTCATTCATTTCTTTCCACTGTTTGTGTTTTCACAGATTTGTTTAAGGATTTTTTTCCTTTCCTCTTGAAGGATATATATAATATATCATAGTCATGAAGATTATTTAAAGGATTTTTGTCTTGTACTTCAGCTGTGCTGTAATACTCAGGACCTGCTTTGGTAGGGTTGCTGAGCACTAGTGGAGACTTATTGTCCTGGGTATTATTGATTGTATTTTTATGCTGCTGTCTAAGCATCTGGAATTGGGAAGATTGTAATTCTAGGTGTTAATATCTGGTCTTGTCTTTGTTGGCGGATATTTTGTTCCTTGGTTGTGGTGATATTTTGTTTGTAATCTAATAAATAAATCTTGCCTGAAGATCAGAGTGCAGATCTAAGCCACTAGTTAGCCATAGAGAACAGGCAGTGGTGGCGCACACCTTTAATCCTAGCACTTCAGAAGCAGAGGCAGGTGGATCTTTGTGAGTTCAAGGCCACCATGGGCTACACAAGATGGACCCAGTCTAAAAGAGAAACAGAGCCAGGCAGTGGTGGCACACACCTTTGATCCCGGCACTTGGGATCTCATGCCTTTAATCTCAGCACTAGCAAGGTGGAGACAGGAAGGAAGTAATGTGTATAGGTGGAGAGAGGAATATAAGGCAGGAGGAGACAGGTGCTCACTCCCTTTTAGGCTGGGAAGTTGGTGAGGTAAGAGGTGTCTGTGGCTTGTTCCTTTGTCTCTCTGATCTTTCAACAGTTACATCAATATTTGGCTCCTGGTTTTTATTAAGAACAATTAGAATTCGTGCTACACTTGGTTTCTATTTTATCTCTGTTTTTTTTTTTTGTTATTTTTTTTTTTTTGAGTATTGTGGTTGTGTTTTGCCTGATAGGAAATTCTTCTGAGGTACTGATAGGTGTGCCCAATGGGGTAGGGGATCCAATATAAAATGTGTTTCTGGGTATTGGGTGCTGACTTTTAGGCTGGGGGCATTTGGGAAGGTGTCCTCAACAGGGATGAAAGAAGAGTTTTCCACCATGATATGCTTAGTTTGTCCTCTGGGAATGGAAGCAGAAAGTGAGGGGAGGCCACAGCAGAAGGTCTCTATCAATGTGGGGATGAGACTGGGGAATTGGATTTGAAGGATCAGATGGAGAGGTGGATATCTGCAATTAGCCTTCCTGCTTCCCTGGCCCAAGTGGCCTGTGGGTTCAAAAGGAGTGTCAGCTGGATTCGGGGGGCTGGAACAAAGTAAGTAGTAGGGGGAAGGAAGTTTGTAGGGAAGATCTCTGTGATCCACCGGGGATGGGTGTATGGGTCCAGGGAGGCTGCCGTAGCTGTTCTGCTGCAGATCTGGGATTGAGACTGGGTACTGAACTTGCAAGAGCTCAGGGAGACTAGAATATCTAAAAGTCGCCAACTGATTCCCTGGTCAGAGTCCAATTTGTACTAAATATTTAAAGAATTAATAAAATACAAGACTTGAAAAAAATGAATTATGTTCAATGCATTTTTGCTGGTATATTTTCTCCTCTTTTATGAAGAAATTGCAATACCATTTGCAAAACGGAGACACTGATTTTGGATGTGTTTTGACTCAATCATTATGTCTAGGTCTTGCCATTATCCTTTATCCTTGTTTGATAATTGCAAGAGTTGGTCCAGGAAATCACTCATGTCTTATGTTCCCAACCTAGTTCCATTTCAGACCACTCTTTAAAGAAACCTCTAATTATGTATAAGAATTCAGTGGTGCTAAATAAATTACATGATTATATTTCTTAAGAATGCAGTTATATTATAATCATAATTTTTCTATTCATTGTGTTATCTCATGCAAAATTATGTAACTATGATAGTTGGATGGTGGGTGACAAGTTGAATAGATTTTAAGAAGATTAACATTATTCCCATGCTATAGAACTTTCTGTGGCAAACCTTTTAGTGCTGCAAGAAATAAAGTATAAAAAATCTCATTTATGTTACTGAGTGATAAAATAAATAACTTTGAAGCAAAAGGGCTATAGCTATTTTAGAGTTTAATAAAAGTCATAGTGCCTACATCTTTGATCATTTGCAAGGATACCTGTTTGCCCTGTTTTTCAGCCTTGTGACTGAAAAAAGAAAAAAATGGGTTATGATACTAGAACTTTCACAGTTTATTAAAAATATAAAACCAAATGCATATAGTGAACACTTTGAACAATGTCAAGTACATAAACATATGTCATTATTTATAAAATGTTACAATAAAATTCTGGAATTGAGAAGAGATTTATTTTACAATCAACAAGGAATAAATTATATTAAAACAGCATGCAAACAAAAGGTAAGAAGTGATACACTTAGCAATCCCATGTAGAACCTTTTAAACAACAGCCAGCTCCCATGGACAGTCTGTTTGTCACTGAGAATGTGCACTTGTTGAGAAATTCTGGTCCATACATTGGAATGACGTATAGTGAAAAGTTTTAAACTAAGAGTCAATCAAGGTGTGGTCTTTGTGACTTCCACCATAGGCGCACCTTGGCCAGAACTAGGAGATGCAGATGGTGATGATGCTGCCCATCAACCTCATCTTCAGACACTTGCATAATAATTCTGGGATTCAGGTGCTGCTGTATTGCAAGAGACTATTCAGATAAAGAGTTGTGTTAATGGTTTTGATGAGTATATGGACCTCATATTAGATGACATTGAAGAGATTAAGTCTAAAACAGTTAAGAAAACAACTGGGGAGGATCACACTAAAAGGTGATAATATTGCTCTGCTCCAAACTGTTTCCAACTAGAAATGGTGAAGGACAGGGGAAGTCAAGAAGACAGCCCACTGTTTTTAAAGGTGTCTTCTGCTGGTAACACAGTCTGAAACATTTATTCTTATTGTTTTTGTGGCCCTTATGCTATTATCAGGTGACAATAAATGCGAGATTGTTTTTGTTACAAAAAAAGGATTCGAATAAGTAAAACTTTGGGAGAAAATTATGAAAGCAATTGAAATCCTTAATTTTGTATTGTAAGATATAAAGAGAATTTTAGACAAAGTGAGAGATTTTTATATGAGAACAGACTAAAATAATCTATCAGAAAATTTTCTACTCCTAAAGGAAGCAAGAAGAAAACAAGAAGCAAACAATATGAAAACGCAACTGTTATGGTTAATATTGGTTGTCAGTAGGATGTAGAATTATCCAGGAAAAATGCCTCTGGGCATGCCCGTGAGGCAGTTAACCTAATTTTGATTAAGTTAATCAAACTGGTGACACCATTTCCTGAGCTTTTTGTCTTTTAGACTGAATACAAAAGTAGGAACGCATCGGAGCACAGTCATTCATCTCTCTTCCCTTTCTGCTTATAGATACAATGTGAGCAGCTGCATCCAACTCACTGAAGGTATTACTTTCCCACCATGGAGGACTCTTCCCTCCTCTCAGGACCTCACAGGAGTCGCACATAGTTAACATAATGTTAGTGAGGAAGATGGGACTTCATCCGCAAGAAAATTGTGTCAATTTAACCAGTTGGTAAAAAAGAAATGATGGTGCTAATGGGAAGATACAATGCCATTGAAAATCTTAAAATTGCCGGTCAGCGGTGGCGAACGCCTTTAATCCCAGCACTCGGGAGGCAGAACTAGGTGGATCTCTGTGAGTTCAAGGCCATCCTGGGCTACAGAGTGAGTTCCAGGAAAGGCACAAAGCTACACAGAGAAACCCTGTCTTGAAAAACCAAAAGAAAGAAAGAAAGAAAGAAAGAAAGAAAGAAAGAAAGAAAGAAAGAAAGAAAAGAAAAGAAAGAAAATCTTAAAATCACACATTTTCTTATAAAGACCATACATTAATAATGCTAAAAAAAAGAAAGAAAACCAATGCTATCAGCTTTCTTTTGTTTATTTATTGTTAATTAATTAATTATTTTAGGGAGTGGTCAGGACAAGTTTTCTCTGTGTAGCCCTGGCTGTCAGAGAACTTTCTCTCTGTAGACCAGTCTGGCCATGAACTCAGAGATCACCTGCCTAGCGATGAGAAAAAAAAGGTGTGTACCACCTTTAATGCTCAGCTCTGCTAGATTCCTTTTAGAATAGGAATCTGATCAATAATATCTGATGCAAAATATTTCAGGTTTCAATCATACTTGAGTACAACTGGCATTTTCTTCGTATACTTTTGGCAAATTCCTTATTTAACCTTATCATTTGCCTAACCTTGGTTTGAATAGCAGAATAGTTACTTTCAGAAAAAAAAAATGGCTCTACAAAGTTTTCGTTGATGATTTCATTTTTAAAAAAAATTAATTAAAATAGAATTATATCATTCCCCCCCTCCCTTTAAAGTCTCCCATGTCTCCTTGCTTCCTCTCAAATTTGTGGCTTCCTTAAGTATTACTGTTTTAGAACAGTGTGGGTCAACCCGTGAATATTGCATGCTATTGCTGTCAAGAGTAAGTCATGAAATGTATAATATCCAATCCCTCCCCTGAGCTAGGGGAATCCTTTGGAGGAGGTGGCAGAAAAAGTGTAAGAGCCAGAGGGGATAGAGGACATCATGAAAACAGGGATCTCTAAATCAGTGGAGCACAGCTCATATGAACTCACAGAGACTGAAGCAAACCCAGGGCCTATACAGGCCTGTACCAGGTCCTCTGCATATATATTATAGCTCTCTGTTCAGTATTTTTATAGGACTCTTAAGTGAGTGATATGGAGGGTCTCTGATTCAAGTGCCTTTTCTTGGGGTTCTCTTCCCTGTGTTGTTTTGTCCTGTCCAATTTCGATATGGTGGTTTTTGTTTTATCTTATTGTATTTTATTTTGTTATGTTTTGCTGTTATCTCTTAGCAGACTGTTCTTTTCTAATGAGGGACAGAAAGAAAATAGGTCCATATGGGAGAGGAGGTGGGGATGAACTTGGAGGAGTAGAGGGAGGGGAAATGTAATTAGGATATATTGTATTAGAAAGGAATATATTTTCAATAAAGGGGGGACAAAATAAAACATTTTTTCCTCGGTCAACATAAGATCTATAATATGCCCCTCTCTCAGTAGTCATTAGCTGGTAACTCTGCCTAGATGTGGGTGCCCAGGAGATTTCCCTCCCACACATTAGTACATCTATGGATGCTACCATAGTTCATTTCTGGCTTAAGAAGACATTGTACCATATGCATACTTTCTCTCTCATTTACAGGAGACACAATCTTGAAGGAGATTTTCTGGTTCTCCAGCTCTGACAATCTTTGCACCTCCTCTTCTGTGATGCTCCAAGCCTTAGGTGTGGAGGTCTTGCAGTGTGTTGATTGGGGGATGGGTGCCTCATAATCAGCTGTTTTCTGCCTCCTGAGTAGATTGAGCCGTAGCTTTCTGGGATGATTTCTGTCTGTTGCAAAGAGAAGATTTCTTGATGAGGGATGAGAACAACACTAGTCTATAGGTATAAAGATAAGTGTTTAGAATGAAAATAGAAATATACTTTCCCCCCACAGAAAGTAGTGATAGTAGATTCTCCTCTGAGATCCAAGACTTCGTGAGCTCTGGTAGCTGGCCATATTTCCAATCCAAGATATGAATTCCCCCATGCTGAGAATTTGTTAAATCTGATTAGACAGCTGTTGGTTATTGTTAAAACGGAAGTGCCACTATTATGCCTTTAGGGATGCCATGCAATGATGGCCATTGTGGTAGTTCATAGTTTTTACAGCTGAGTAGGAGAATTGATTGCTTTCTTCCCATGGCAGATTGCATAGCAACTTCCAGTACTATGAAAGCTTGTCCTCAGGGAATAGGCAATCAGGTTAGATCCTGCTAGAATCCTCCAAGGCCTGTGTTCAAAGTGCATGATGTTTTTAGCAATAGGAACAAACCTTCAATTTACTGGTGGCAAATAAGGACAATGGTAATAGTCTATATTTTTAGGGGAACATCTTAGACTCCCCTCTCCACGCTATTTAACGACTCACCATACAATGACCATTTATTTTATCAGTGTTCTGTGGGTCAAAAATTAATGTTAAGAGTAACTGGCTGTGTTATTTTGGATCACAGAAGCTTTAAGTTAAAGAGAATTCTGATACCATGGTGTCTTCAGAAGCCTATAGTCCCTTCTAAGCTTCTATCATCCCTGGAATAATGTCTTCCCCTTCTACCAAATACTAGTGACTTCACTTTTACGGGTAGCAGTAAAAACTCTGCTTTAAAAAGCTCATCTGATTAATTTAAGCACACTGAGGATATTATTCCTCCTTATTAAATAAAGTTGTAGATTATGTAACCTGCTCTTGACAGCTGTGGTATGTTATATTCAGTTTGGACCAAACTAAAAGAGAGATAAACAAATAGGTTGTAGACCTAGGGAATTTGGCATGAGTCCAAGCATCCTACCTACCAGGCATCACCCAATACATATTTTATTAACTAGACCTGAAACAAGCTTTTTGGTAGATAAAAAAAAAACATTTTTCAATTTCAAAATTAAAAAGATCAAGAAATGTTTCTTGTAAATGACATGGTTGACTAAGATCTGGCATTGTACACTGTAGTAAACATTTAGCCCATTTACTTTTTATTCACAGTGTATGAACAAGAACTTTCAAAGGAAAAAAACTGTGGTTTCCAATTTTCTTCTCTTCCATAAAAAAAAAATTAAAGTTTGTCAGAACTTTTCTATACTTTATAGTTGGCTTAATCCTGAAATTAATTTAGACACAGTGTTGTAATTTCAGAGTTAACAGATTTGATTAATAATAAGCTAATTGGTTGGTTACAGTACCTTTGTCTGTGTGTACATTTGTACCCAATTGTCGGCTCAAAATACTATCTCTGATGTTGTATGTAATTTTTAATCCTTCAGCTGCCCTTCTATGGATCACATTTCCAATACTTTCATCCAGCTTTATGATACCTTACAGCTGTCATCTTATTACAGCTCTGTAAAACATTATTTTAAACTCAAATTGAAAGAACAAATAAACTTAAGAGTATTTGTTGTGGATGCTTTGGATGTTCTTCAGGCAGCCTGGTTTTCAAACAGGACACCATTTCACTCAATTGCAGTTACCTCCTACTAGCCTAGATCCCTTTTGTGTTTGGCTGCTTTTTTGTCTTTTCTTGTTTTCATTACAAAAACCTTTACAAAAGGTAGGAATTTGTGGGATAAAGGAAGGAAAATGAATGAACAAAAGAGACAATAATATACTTTATTCATATTTATTCATTCATCTCTCTAATGCTCTAGTATAAAATTTTATTTAGGAATGTGATTGTTTATTTAAGTCAATCATTATGCTTGAAAAATAATTTATGAAAATATAACTCATGAAAGAAAACAATATTTGTGAGACGAAAATGAATGGAAGAGGCAAAATGTCAACAAATAAGGTAAAAAAGTTTATGTAAAAAAATCTAAAAAGATCCGTGATTCAAAGACAAAAATGTGCACTTTATTGCTGATGGGAAAAGCTTAAATGGTATAGACAATATGTTATTATAACCAGTGTGCTTTCCAGACTGCAAATGGAAATGAGAAAACCCCAGAAGCTTTTGACTAAAATAATCTCTAGTATAATATAGTCTTAAGTTAATTTTAATAGGTTCTAAAGACATTTAAAGTTTCCTAGCTATTTCATTATATCTGAGTTATTGTTGGAGAAATAAAGTATGTATATATATTCTCTAATGTTTATTTTAAAAGAATATCATGATTTGGTAATGCTTATTTTCCTAATTTAGAAGAAAATTACACAATTACTTCAGCAATCTCAACAATGATCATGGACTAACTGGTCCCTCTAGCTCAGTGATTTACACAGGGCAGACTGAAATCCATTACTGAAAACAAATCATTGCACTGACTGAGAAAGCAGAGTTCTTCTTTATTGGACAGACGTTGACAAGATCTTTGAAACTGCAAAATGAAGATGTGGTAGGCTGGTAAGTTTTAGGAAATACTCTTAAATACAGTTTGGGATTTCTAGCATCCTAAATTATATACCCACTGCTTTTCACATTGATTTGTCTTTGCTAATTTCTCACTCTTCTCTGTAAAATGTTCTTTAAGCTCCTGTAAGATGAGAGAGGAACCAACTGCAGAAGACATCACATTCTAACAGACTCTATGTACTGGAATCAAAGACGCATACCTGAATGTTATCAACATAAACAAAGTGCCTTTCATCTGAAATAAATTAACTGGAGAAAATAATGGCTACCAACTCAAAGGAATCTGCCTATGTAATTAATAAGTGTGGTTTTCATTCCAGCATCGTTTGCCATTTTGGATGACTAGAAGTAAAGGAAATGATATTTTAAGGTCAGCCTTTGAAAATGCTAACTATAATTATTTCATTTCCGAATATATTCACTTTTGAAAAGTACATAGCACATTTAATTAGATTTAAACTATCTTTTTTAAACCATTACTACTTGAATGCAATAGAAATTATAGCAATTTAGATAGCATTTTCAACCTCTTAAAATGAAGTAATACATTTCTCTTCATTATACTTAGCCAGTATCTTCAGTTAATTTTGTATTTTTTCCTTAGGCCTCATTTCTGCTCTTGGTTCCAGTATTTTTCTCCTTATATATGCTTTAAAATAATTCTACAAATTCAAAAGCATCAGAAATAGAATCTATTCAAACTGTTCATCATGTCCGGAAAATCATCTCTATATGACTCTTCTCAGCAATCCCCATGCACTTAATTACACTAAGATGTTTAGAGAAATCTTACAAAATAAAAATCGTACTCTTTAATATAAATGCTCAAATCTCATCAAATTATTAGTCAGATTGAAAAGTGTAAATTCCTATATTTAAGTTACCAAATTGAAGCTGGATGTTGAATGACAGTAAAAAGAATGCGTAGTTAGAAAGCATATACAAAATAAAATCTAGTGATACTTAGAAGTCCATAAAGCTAGAACTTACAAACAGAATTAATATACAAGCCATGGCGCTTCTACATCCAACAACCAAATGAGTTCAAGGAAGTTCTCTGGCCTTGTATTTTACTGCAAAACATTACAGTGTTTTTTAGCTAGAGAACATGTACCCCTGAGGCTACTTCAGGAATTTTAGGCACTCGATATTTTTAAAGCAATCAGTACCCATATCATTAACTTTTGTATGAACCCTATAATTGATCTGCCTGTTATTGTGTCTTTGAGGCATACTGTGAAATCATCTTTTCTATTTTTCTGTCTCTGCTTCCTTCCTACTTTGCAGAACAAAGGCATGACCCTAACCAGCTCTGGAGCCAAGAGTCATACATCTCTCCAGAGTGGAGAAGACTCAATAGGCAGCAAAGAGAGGATTCTAAGTGTTTGTTCTGAGTGTAGTCCCTAATGACTGCTGGATTGGCAGCTAATGCTCTGGACCAAGCCAAGTGGCCAGGTTGGAAATGTAGCACATCCTGTTAAACCATCTCTCTGCTTTCTCTTATCAACCCCTGTTAAGACAGTCAGAGAGAGACTCAGTATTCTCTTAAAGATGAGCCTGCAGATAGGTATCCAAACACAAGTGGCTAGTCCTAAACACACATACATAGAGAAACAGTAAATGAACTCAGTGAGTTATGTAGTAGGCTATATAACAATAACAAAGAAGTCATGAATTTAGGGAAAATTGAAGGGTACATGGGGAAGTTGGAGGCAGGCGTGGGAGAGTTCGAAATGATGTGAATACAGTACTCATATGTGAAAGTCTTATAAAGTAAAATAAAATATAGAACAAAAAAAAGCTAACTCTTCTGCCTAAAGCTTTTTGTTGTAATCATAGTGACAGGTACCTAGAGTATAAGTCAGGGTGATGACTCTAAAACCTACTTCAACTTGATCACCATCATTAATGTTGAAATATTATAATAAAATAATATCAGACATACACAGATTTGCAAAAGTAAAAATACTCAACAACTAAACAAAACAAAAACACCTAAAACAATCTCCAGAGAATATCCTGCACTAAAATAGAAGCCTAGGAAATAGAAAAACACTAATTGTCAAGGCCCATGAATAATAAAATAGTAATATGCAATGCTGTGATATAGTATATTTTCAGAGGTAATGAATTTGAATTTAATAAACAGTTTTACCTTGGGATGTGAGATCTTTCAATTTTCTTGTTAAGATGTCTTTCAAATGCATACATATTTTTAAGCTTCTACATTATAAATATATTTCTCCTCCTTTTCTTCCCTCCAAACCATCCTTTATAATACTCCCAGTTCTCCTTCAAATTTATGTCTTCTTTTTTCACTAAATTGTTATTGCATGTATATATATATATATATATATATATATATATATATATAATTATTTACATTCCTGAATGAAATCTGTTCAGTCCATTTACTTGCATGTGTATTTTCAGGACTGACAATTTGTCACTAGACAACCAGCTGGTGTACTCTTCCCTGGGGAAGAGCACCTGTCCTCCTCCCAGCTTCCCTCGGTCTGTAGGGATGCACTCTTAGGTACTTTTCCCCATCCAGTTTGGCATCCATTTGCATGTCCTTTTTCAGCTCAGGCTTAGACAGTCATGTTGGTGAGACTTCAAGGGTGGAGCTTCTGAAGTTACCAGGAGATGTAATCTTAACAGCAAATTCCCTGACCCTCTGACTCTTATAATTAATTGTTCTGCCTCCTTCCACACTGTTCCCTGAGCCTTCGGGGCTGGAGTGTTTGTAGATGTATTCACTGGGACTGAGCTCTACAACTCTGTATAGTTTAAGGTATTTGAATGTTTTTGAACTTCACCTTTAAAATAAACACATACTTGATTTGAATATTTTCCTATATTATGCCCCATGAATTCAAGAAGGAGAAATGGTGAAAGGGCGTGCAGTAGGTGATTAGGACATCTACTCAAACTGGAGCTGCCAAGGCATGCTACTCCTTGGCTCTTTGTGTTTACTTCCAGTATAGAGTTTTAAAATTGCTCTTTCTGTTCTCTACATAGATCATTTACATTTTGATAATTTGCAGCTGATAATTTATGCCTCACTCGTGACAGCACTGATTGGCATCTGCGTTTCGACATAAAATATCTGCTAAATGTATTAAGCAGATCAATGATTTGGAGGAACCACTTCTCTGCTCTCTTAGGGCATAGGCTATCTGCTCTGCTTGGTTTAATTTCTTTATTTTAAGTGTTTTGTTTTGTTTTGGTTTGGTTTTGTATTCTTCTATTTCAGCTGTCTTATTATCATTTAAGCAAAACATAAATTAAGAATCTTTTTCCCACCTGGACTGAGAATCATTCTTCAATAAAAGAACAAGTGAATTTTTGTGGCTGGGAGTTACTCTTGGTTTATGATGGAAATTAGAGTATTAAACACACTCTCTCCAGGTATCTGTGCCTATTGCTCTGAAATGTATTTATCATTCCTCTCATTTTGGAACACTATCCTCATTTCACCCGAGGGTGTCTAATATCCAAGATTATCAAGGTTCTTAGGTGGGCATGAATATATTTAGGAAAATAAATGCTAATAGGAAGGGAGTAAGCTTAAAATGATCAGAAATACAAAGAAAGTCTTTCTCTAAAACTGTAAACATAATTTAAGTGTATTTTACATATATATGAAGAGTAATTGAGAAATATATGTATGATGACTTTATATTTTAAATTCAGTAATTTTTGATAGAAACAGAGTTAAATGAATAATTTCAGTTTAATAAAAGTGTATACCTATTTTGATTTATCAATGCCTTGTGCATTTGTTTTTCATTTGGGTATGCATTTCTTCAATTTGTAATTTTAGTTGTTAAATAAGATAACATTTGCCATATTTAAAATGTAAACTTGCAAAAAGGCAAATGTCTTTAACCAGATAAAATTATCTACACCCATACACACACAAGCACACACACACACAGGCACCCACACATACAGGCTGATACACACACAGGCACACACATACACATACCCTTCCCCACACACACAGACACACACATGCAACAATACTAAATGAAGGAAAGATCATAATGTTGAAAGGGAGTGAGAAATAAATGGGGTGCTGGAAGGAGAAAGCAAGTTGGGTGGAGATGATAAAAATTCAAGCATGAATTTCTCAAAAGTACCATGATGTTTAAAAAAAGAACCACCAAGTATGGACTCCTTGAAAATTGGGCTATGTGGTAGTTTCAAAGGGAATATTTCTCATAGACCTAGGTCATGGAAGACTTGGTATCTATTGGTTGAGCTGCTTAGGGAAGTGGTACAACTTTACTGGAAGACATACTTCTCAAACCTGGCTTTGAGAGCCTCAACCCACTTCATGTTTACTGTATTTTCTGTTTGCCACTGAAGAATTGATCTCTCAGGATCCTGCTCCTGTTGCCATGCTTAACATCAATATAGACTTATCCCTCTAGAATCATAACCAAAATAAAGGCTCTGTTCCTTAATTTACCTTTGTTTGTGATGATTAATAACAGCAACCAAAATGTAACTAACACAGGCAGTACATGTTTTGTAACATATCTAAGAGAAACCACTCAGATAGTCAGCTGTCTTAAAATCTAGGACCGACATAGAGTTAGTAGATAATAATGCAGATTATAGATATGCAGCATTTTTAAAGATCTTTTTGGTTAGGAGTTTTGGTCATTTGTGAACCGTTTCTCCTTTTTTTATGAGACACAATATTAAAAAGTTGCCTTGAGAATAAAATTCTACAATGTAAAGTTTTACCTCTTGCCTTTAAACACAGGTTTCTCTGGGCTACATTAATGGAGGATTGATTTCCACTGTGTTGAGACATTGCAGAAGACACATTCAGAACAATATGCACTCATAAACTCAGTTGTTCTGCTAATGTGCTCATGTCTGACAGTTCTTCATTCCTTACCTGGCTTCTGATTTGTTTGGGGATCTGGGTTTTACTTGGTTTGTGAACTTTCTTTATTAAATACCTCCTTAGCTCATAATGGGTTCGTTACTCTACTTTTCCTGAGTTACAATGATTTAGTGATATATTCAAAATATGTGACTAAGACTGTATTAAAGAGCAGTAATAATGTGGAGAGCTGTATTTTTGTCACATGGTTTTCAAGGAAACTGTGGTCATGTGTATTGTGTCTTTTTGTATTGGTGTATGCTATGTGAGTGTAGGTTTTGTATTTAAAGCTCTGTTCAAACGAAAACTCTATAATGACCATTTAAATAGTTTCATCTCTTCAGAAAATTATTGATATTTAACATGTCAAAATAAAAAATTACTGATTTACTTTTTTCAATGACAACTATATGGGCATCATTTATAAATAATAGGTTACTATTATTAAATGTGTCTTAATTTATAGACACTTTGAAACAATTTGCAATAAATTGTTAGTTTGTTACTAAATAGGAACAAGTGTAATGAAAGAAAAAATGAAAATTTAATTTATTTTCTTTTTAATAGTATTTGTGAAAGTTATGAAATGTGTTACAATATTAGCAAAGATTATCTATTTTTATTACATGTATTCATTTTAGTGTGGGGGGCATACATGTAACATGGCACACATGTGAATATATAAGACAACTTTGCTTGAACTTGGTAACCTTTTCATCATGTGTAAACCAGGAATGGAATTCCAGTAATCAGTCTCGGCAGCAGTTTATTAACTTGCTAAGTCATCACACTGGCCTTGAGATCACCTAAATGTCTTGGATTTTCATATTAACCACATTTACTTCACTGTAACCAAATGCATGGTGCAAGCTGTGGTCTATGGGAAGAAGTGTATTGCACACAACTTTGGAGAATTAACACAGACACCAGCTCAGCTGTTGGCTTTCGTTTGCATACAAACAAATGTGGAAAGGTGGGTTAGGACAAACAAATGAGTGTGTGGTGACTGAGCCATCTTAAGAAAAACAGAAGCAGTCTGCATAGTATTTGCTTTCTCATAGCAAGTCTTTCATAGGAAGCACTAAAGATGTCCGAGGGAAACACTTCAGACCTCCAATAACACAAATAACCACCTCCAGTAAAAGCTCATCTCTCAAAGCTTTCACTACCACTGTTAATCACAATTACCACTGAGGAATAATCAGGCCCCACCTCCAAAATATAGAAGCTTTTTTACAGAATTTATTATCACCTTTGCCTTAAGAAAGAATATTATCATGGTGTACTCTCACTAGATTCTGGTATTATCAGAGTAAAAATTTAATCTTAGGCTAATTCATTTTTTAAATATATATAATTGTTCTCATAAAGAAACTGAAGTATTTTTTAATGAGTTTAATACTATGTCCATTTAGCACAGTGACAGTAATAGGTCCCCCTCTAGGGTCTATCTAGCTATAGGTTCAAATGGTTTATTGCTATACCAACATATTAATTTATTTCTCAACCATCATGAGAGAAGATTTATTTGCAGTAAATAGATACTAACACAGAGTGTATTACAAAGTATACAAAGAATGAGAGATTGCAGAAAGCTCAGTCCTAAATAAGACTTTTAAACTACAATACTTGCTCCCATGGCTCAGAACTTATGGTGAGAGAATGGAGAGAAAGAGTGAGTATATGAGTCAGAGGTAATGGATAGCCACAAAGGTTTACTGTATGCAGCATGGCAGCTGCACAAAGATACTCACATGGAAGTTATATATCCATGAAATCTCAACAATATGGCTGCCTAAGCAATCGCTACATAATGACATCAATGAACATGTCAATGTGAATGAAAAAGAATGTTTACTTGGCCCCAAACTTAGATGGGGAGATATAGAAAAGCAATGGCTTCTGAGAGAAAGAGAATCATGTTTCTCTAGAGATAATTCTTCTGGTTATTATCCAATTATCCTGGTTATTATCCAAATTGTCCAATCCAAGTTGGTCAGCTCTAAACACATGAACATGAACATATGAGCAACACTAAATGAGCTCAGTAGGTTATATAAGTATCAATAATAGTGACAGAAGAATGCTCATGAATTTTTGAGAAGTCAGGGGACATAGGAGAAATTGGAGCAGGAAGAGGGAGGGTGGAAATGCAAATTTTGTGTATGGAATTCTGAATACAATAGAAACACTTGAGAGAGAGAGAAATAGAGAGAGAGAAATAGAGAGAGAGAAATAGAGAGAGAAATAGAGAGAGAGAAATAGAGAGAGAGAAATAGAGAGAGAGAATAATGTATAATTTAAGCCTCAATTGATATGGCACCAGAAGTTTGAGATTAAATTAAAAAAAAGTCCATGTGTTCAATGAGCCTCATGAAGAAGTGACATGAACTCCTTGTCCTAACAAAGTTATTTTCAAAATAAAAGGAAGTGCCAGCAATAATCGTGCTGAGACAACAGGGATGGACAGGACAGTGAACTATCCTACAGTGTCCAATTTATGTCCTAGCATGATGGTGTCTTAATGAGTAACTAGCATACCCCTGAAGCAACTGGATCAATGGAATCAGAAGGCATGATATCTGAACTTTAGAGCATCTAAGAATTACAAAGAATAGCAGTGGAAAGAAGTGATTCTGAGCTACTTTTGGAGTTTAATTGCGATAGTCCCTCATCTCATTAACACAAGTGTCTAAAGAGTTGTTTCTTTGAATTATAACTAATGCAAGGTGTTATAGAATACTCATAAACACTCACCAAGTTTCCTATCTTAACTCAGTCTAATTGGGTTAGCCAAAATATTAATTAGTCAACTTGATATTGAGCAGAATTTTATAGAGCAATTAAAGAATAATGTGTGTGTGTGTGTGTGTGTGTGTGTGTGTGTGTGTGATTTATTGCCCTATTGGATAGCTAAAACCCTTTTGACATAAGGGTGTGCAATCATAAAACTAAGTAATGAGAGAGAGAGAGAGAGAGAGAGAGAGAGAGAGAGAGAGAGAGAAGGGAGAATTACATAGATCAGCCATGAGGACAGAAGAAGGTGTAACTTCCCAGCCAAAGGCTGGTGTATGAAGTGGTATCTATTTCATCTTTCCTGTGAATGGAAACCTGACTACAAAACCATATTCTCTATCCTATTATGCCCTTCTTCATTTCTGCTTGAATATATATTTCAGTGCTTCTTTTATGTTAATTTATTGATTAATTGGTTGATTGAGAAGGGGTACATGCCTTGGAAAGCATAGGGGAATCAGTAGACGTTCATGGGAGTCAGTTCTCTCCTTCCATCATGTGACTTCTGGGGATTAGAACCATGTCATCTTGTTTTTGTCTAACATTTCCTCACTATGGCCTCATTCCTCCCACTAGGAATGGTGATATATACTTTATTCCTCTATATGGCTGGAATATGTAAATTTGTTTTGCACTTACGGGGAACTACAATTCAGAGATTGCCTTAAGTCTTATAAGAGAATTTAGGCTTTGGACTTTTAAAAAGTGTTAGAAATTGTAACGATTATGAGGGTTTTTAAGTTGGACTGCATGCATTTTACACTATGATATGGCTATGAGCCATTGGTGCCAGGGAATGCAATGTGATGGTTTTAATGAGAAATGTCCCAATAGGTTCATGTATTTTTAAATGCGATCCTCTGCGGGTGCAATTGATGATACACAGGAGGATCAGTCTTGCTGGAGGATGTCCCTAGGGATGGGCTTCAAGAACATGGAGCTTCACTCTGCTGCCATTTTGTTCTCTACTTTCTGTGAATATTTGGATATATGATCTCTCAGTTCATGTTCCAGCTGCCTGTTGCCATACTGTGGCTGCCATTATGGACCCTAACCTTCTGGTTCTGTAAGCCAAAATAACTTTTCTATAAGTTGCCATCATCATGGAGTTTTGTCACAGCGACAGAAAGGTAACTAATGCATAGACCAAGTACTTTAAGGTAAAGTTTTATAGATTCAATACTTCCAAATTCACCTCAGAAAAATGGTCTGTCTTTGGGAACTCAATAATATATGAGAACTAAGGAATAAAGATCATCACAGAAATAAAGACCATAACAGGAGAGAGGGACACCGACAGCATTTAGAGGACTTAGAAGAAACATCTCAAGTTCATGGGTACCAGTGTTAGCCAGCTTCCTTACAACCCCAAAGAGCAAAGATTTATTTTGAATTGCAGGTTTTGAAGACTTGGTTCATGATCAGTAGTCCCTGTAGCTTTGGACCTGTGATGGTGGTTGATCTTAGTAGGAATGTATCATGTAGAGAACTGCTTACAACACAGCACAAAGAAAGGGCTGCCTGCTCATCAGCTCCTTCAAGAGCATGTGTCCATTTGTCCTAAAATGCCAGTTTGTTCCCCAGTATGGCTCTGAGTCAATCCTATAATACTTTGGCCTTCGAGGACATTTAACAATCACACTATAGGTTTTATTTTTATTATTTTTTGCATGTGGGTATGTTTACATGCTTATATGAGAGTCAATCCTCTATTACATTGGCCTTTAGTGACATTTAACAACCACACTGTAAAACTGTAAGCTTTACTTTATTATGTTTTTTTCATGCAAATGTGTTTATATGTTTGTATGTATGTGCTTATGTTTATAGATTCAGATGTCCTCACACATGTGTGAATGTGCATGTGGAGACCAGAGAATAGCCTTGGGTAGTGTTCCTTAGTAACTTTCTACCTCATTTTTTGAGACAGTCTCTCACTAATCCATGAGTTTACTGATTAGCTGGTAAGACTAAATGGCCAATGAGCCTCATAGCCCTTCCTGTCCTCATCCCCAGTGCTGGGATTACAGTGGCACACTGCCTTGCCTTGCTCTTTATATGCATGCTGAGTGTCTAAACTCAGGTCTTTGTGCTTGTGTGGCAGGAAAATTACAGACTGAACCTCATCCCTAGATCACAAACTACAGTTTTAAAATAGATAAATTTGGCAGATATATATTTTAGTTGGAAGTATCTGTAATTCCCAGGACCAGCATTATAAATATTGGAGCCCTGTATAAGGCCTGTATAATTTTTTAAAAAATATTTTAGCAAAAAATTTAAGGAATCACATCGACTAAGTAAGCTATCTGATTCAATCAATGTAAACACAAAAAGCCAAACCTAATTAGATAAGATTTAAATTTTACTCAAAAAATAAACTTTCATTGAGTTTTTTCCACAAAGAGAGACTATATAAAAAATTGAAAAGTAAATAAAAGATTACCAGTTATCTGTCATGAAAAACAGCATAGCTATAACACACCCTTAAGGATTATTCTGTAGTTTCCCTCTGAGATTCTGTTTCATTGCACTGCAGATAACTCACAGCCCATCAGAGTGTTATGACCTATGGATATGCTTGCAAATTATTCCTGATGCAGATTCATTTGGATTATACCAGTATGAAGAAAGCCATTTTCCAGCTGTGTTCTACATATATTTCTATCACGGTGAGCGAATTCCTCACTGAAGCAACTTATGGGGAGAAGCATTTTGGATCAGCCCATCACAGAGGAGAAGGCATGCAAAAATGTATGGTGGTCAGTCATGTGGTAGAGTCTCCTCACACTACTGTAGACCAGAAAGCAAACAGTAACCAGAATCAAGAGCTTGGGTATAACTCTCAAGGTCACAACCCTAGTGACTTCTTCTAAAGGTTTGTATAGTCTCACAGTTCAGCATCATCTCTTGGGCAACATGAGTATGAAACCAGGGCCCATGAGGAACATTTTATATCAAAACAATACAGCTTTCATGTTTTACAAATACACTATGTAACTTCCTTGAAATGAGTATACCATGTGCCTTGTTTTCTCTTGTCTACCTTGAAAACATACATGCAAGTAACATTATACAGACTGAACAGGTTCTATTTAGGAATGTGTTTCTCTCTCTCTCTCTCTCTCTCTCTCTCTCTCTCTCTCTCTGTGTGTGTGTGTGAGTGAGTGTATATGCATGTATATATATATATATATATATATATATATATATATATGCAGGTAACAACAGTTAATGAAAAAGAGTCCATGGATTTGAAAGAGAACAAAGAGAAGTCTGTGGGAGGGTTAGTGGGAGACTAAAGGGATGGGGTAAATGATGTAATTATACTATAATCTCAAAAACAAAAGAAAAATATTTTTAAAAAGAAAAAGAATAAACTTTAAAATGTTTCAATATATAAAAAGTATTAAGTGATTTGTATCTTTTCCTGTACATACTAGAAATGAAAATAAAAATGTTCAAATGAGTTAGATTTTAGCCACCCCTACTATTTTTAGAAAATCAAGCTGCCCCAAAGTTTAATGAACCAAACTTATCACAAAGATGCTTCTTTTACTTTGACAATGCCAAACTGTCTCTACTACTTTCTTAAATGTACTTATGAACTCCATGTTCTGTACACTCTAACCATATTCATACTTGCTTTTCAATTCTATAGGCTATAGAATGAAAATGGAAAAGTTTCAAATGGAAAAGTTTGAATCCCTTTAGACAAAGATGCACTGGTGCTAAGATGATGTTGCTGTGTGCATCTCTGATTCTATGGCATTCTTTACAACCTTCCTAAACATGAAAAGAAATGAGACATTGTCCAGTTCATATAGGCCACTGAAAGTAACAAAGAATTTGGCAGCTCAAAACATGTATAACAAAATTGTATTGATGACTACTAGTCTATCTAGGGAAAGGGTGCCACATTGTAGCTCAAGGTAGATTATTAAATCAATGTGTAGTTTATCAATACTCAGTAATCATTCTATTTAATATGTCAGAAGCTTTCCGCTAAAGTACCTGAGTATATACAGCAAACCAAACTTTGTTATCAGTCACCTTGTGGGTGTAAAAGTTCTGTAAGATTTTCTTCTCTTATTTCACTGGAAAAAATAAAAAAAAAAAAAAAACAGAACAAAATAATAACCACTTCTTAAGTTTTTAAATGATAACTTTTTCCTCTCTTTGCAATAAAATACTTTTTATTTCCCATATACATGAATGCTAAATAAGCCTGTTTAGTGCTCAAGTCTTGTGAAGGCTGCTTTATCTCTAAATACAGCTTATTCTTAAAGTGTTTTTCAAATCTCAATGTGAAACTGATGAGTAGGACCTCACAGGATGCTCTGAATAACTCAAGCCTCAGCTGGACCTCATGCCACTTTATTGTTTTGTGTTGTTTATAATGCATATTTTAAGTGACTCATTTCTTGAACCTCTGCTTCATAATTTCTAAAAGAATTCAATCAAATTATACAGTTAAGTTCTTAGTGTTCCGATGAGATTTTTCTCAGCAGTGCAATTTTACATTTCGCAGCCTTTATAGGGGGAAAGCGTTAGATTGAATTGATCTGCATTATTTTACACAGAAAAGCTGAAACTTGCATCTTTATCTGTCAAGATAGCTTGTTTAATTCTATTTTTTGGCCTAAGGAGCACTTTCATACTTTCAAAAATAACAACAATCTAAGAAAGCATCCATCGATTTGTACATTGTCAAGGGATTCTGGTCACTGGACCTTGAAGGTGGATGCAAGGAGGGACAGGGTTGCTGGTTACAGAGGTGTTCTGACATGGTCTTCACCCTGGGCATCATGAGTGAAATGTGAATCACTTAACTCACCGAACTTAAATCTAGCAAGGTCTGGTAAAGAAGATGGAGTTGTCAAATACATATGTTGATGTTATTACTTTAATTAGACCTGGTACCAGTTTTGAAGTTCACTTATTAAGAAATTGAAGTTCAAATCAAAGACTCACAATTTTCTAGTGTGAGCACTACTGAAATTTCTATCAGTTTATTTACTCAATAGAAGGAGGCAATAACAATAACTTCTGTGTCTTAGAATATGTGTTGGTTTTTACTTAAAAATGTATATTCACAAGAATTTAAAAAAGTGTTTGAAGTACTTCATTTAAGATATGAAGATTTTTAAAAATCCCTTTATTAAGATCTTACAGTTTATTTGACATTGCTAAGATTCTGGTTTTGGTTTTGTGATGATTTGAAGACCAAAGCCAAGCAGCAACCACAAAATTTTAGTTAGTAAAATAACATCTATTATACTGAGTTTAGTGGAGATATCTGTAGATATTTGTAGTCTACACCAACAAAGAATTTTTGTAAACCTGAGAATATGAGCTAATGGGACCATCTACTACAAATCTGTCTTAAATTTAAAGATCAGCCACCAAATTCAAGGAGACAGGAGTCCCAAAGTCATTCTCATTCTGAATAATTGAACCCAAACATAAACATTCTCATCATCCATTGTGGTGGATAAATCATTAAGTTGACTCACAACAGAATAAATATGTTTTTCTTTCACCTTCATCACAAGATAGTTCTTGCCACTTAAAAAGACACACATAATATCCCCTTAAGGTACTACAAAATCAACGTAAGCAAGCATATGGAAACTCTACATTGCACATAATTGATTCACTTGAGGATTTTTATTCTAGTGATTTCTTCAATTCCTTAAGGAATGTCTAGATAGCTGACTTTAGTATTATCTGTAGAAGAATGAAGCAAAACACATACAGACAACTGCATGGAAAGAATTTGGCGTCCCCTGTTTCTGTTGGTCTGTCCGGCTAGATAAAATGTTTTGCATGTTATAAACATACAAGAAGTGTTTATAAAATACTTTGTCATTCACAAAGTTTTTTTATTAATATTCATAAATGAATCACCTATTGGCCTGTTGGAAACTCTTCTTAGAATCTGCTTTGTTTCAAACCTTAGTGAATTCCGAAGACGTGCACACATATTCTGTATATTGAATAGGATCATTTAGGAAAGCTAGAGCATAGAAGTTCTTTTACAGGCTTTCATACTCCATAGATACTGATACATAAAACACAAATGAGTCACATAACATAGCTGAATATCAGGAAGCATCAGTCTACTGCACTTGGAGGAGTAATGACCTTCACTTAGGCTCTCTGCATCATATTTCTTAACAATTTTCTCTTCAGTTTTTTCTGGCATATCAACCTACAGAAGGTCACTTCCTCACATAAAAATCTTTTGAAATTGCTCTCAGTATACCAGATCAAATACAATATGAAAATTTTAAATCTTCTGGAAATCAAATGAAAGACAGCTTTGAGTTTTAAAGCACAGAGCTCCTTCACATATTAAAAAAGTTGGACAGGATTTACAGTTTTTTGTTCCCCAGAATTTATTTTCATCATGTAACCTCATTTATTCCCTGTGCCTAGAATCATCCACCACCAAGTCTTCCCTCCATCTGATAAACATCACTTTCCAAGATGATGCACATCAATCTACTTCTGTTCTTCTATTCTAAATTGCAAGAGGATGTTCTGATCTCTGGTCCTAAGTGCTGAGTTTCTCGATCAAATGCTAATTACACGTGCAATATTCACTTTGTGAGGATTCATCATAGTGACATTTAAGATGTATGTCTCATCCATTATCTTCTTTGGGGTTCCAGATATTACCAACTGTGAACAACATGTGAAAACCCCTCAACATAGAGATGTTGGTTGGTTGGTAAAAAAGA
Source organism: Peromyscus nudipes (assembly GCA_902168325.1). Lineage (NCBI taxonomy): Eukaryota > Metazoa > Chordata > Mammalia > Rodentia > Cricetidae > Peromyscus > Peromyscus nudipes. The sequence continues at coordinate 11,798 of CABHPH010161633.1, read as the reverse complement.
TGTCCAATAAAAATTTTGCCCTATGAAAGGAATAAAGAACCTGGTTTCAGAAGTCTTCTAGATCACCCCAAAACAAAACAAAATCCAACAGCAACAACAACAAAAAATCTAGTTAAATTGCAAAATGAAAAACATGGTTATGTATGTTGTTCTAGGCTTTAATCTTCCTTAATAGAGTACCACTTAACTGACTTCCCTAACTTTTAAAATACTTATTTCCTAAACATATTAATTAGGGACATGCCTCACCTATCACCTCTGTGTTTTTGGTATTCATAATAACATAAAGCCCTTTCTTAATGCCTCACTAGTTCTGTGCTTGTTTCTAAATTTGCTTTTATCCCAGGAGTGTTAAAGGCCAAATCAAGGGACCATACGCCATAGTACTGTTTAGCTGTATGTCATTCCATGAATCAAGGACACGGTCTTTGCTCTAGAATTCAGTTGAGCCTAAAACATACTATATACACAGTTTGCTTCAATTTCAAGGAGATATGTGGTAGATAATTTTTCTGAGATGTCTCTATGATTCTTTCCAAGAAATTAAAATTATTTTCTATGGTCATTAGTACAGATTAACAAAAAGCAGTCGATGCTAGTTAGTTATACATTAAGAGTATAATGGAAAAGATGTCATAACTCTGAATGGAGAAGAACCACTCATGGCAATGATTCTTGCTAGACTAAAATCATACACAGGCAACACCAGTTCTTTAACTTCTTGTCTCAGTTATAGGTAATATGGGTGTTTACATGGGATTTCAATAGAGAATCAAAACTTCTAATAAAGCTTTTATTTCAAGAATTCATGACAAAAGCTTTTGCCTGCATACCATTGAGTATGACTAATAAAAGCCCTACAGCTCAAAGACTCTGTTGGCACTACTTTACTAGTTATATAGATGATTGAAACTAGTACCCTCAGTGACTAGTTTAATTGGAGGGCATTAGTATAGTCTAGTTCTGGAGCTCTGATCTTTGCAATGGCTATTTTAGTATTTGCTAACAACCTATTAGCATCATATAAACTGATACAATATTACAGTTTAGAACATATTTGTTATAAAACTCATGCAATCCAGGGTAAAAACTAAAACTGGCAGAAACATTATTTTCCCAACGTTCTCCCACCAAAATTGGAGTTTAAGGTTTCAACCTGGTTTTCAGTGTTTTGCCACCGTTATGAGGGGAAACAGATGCAAACATTTAAGGGACCACTGTAACTGTGGATGCTCCCTCAGGACCCTGGATTAGGAACAGACCACACCCAAACACCAATTCCCAAGCACAAGCCAAAGGCAAATAGATCCTTTATTAAGCAATGCAATGAGACAAGGTGATTAAAAATAACTTTAAAATGTGATTTTTGAGAGCGAACAGGGGGAGGGGGGCTGTATGAGGACATGTTGGTAAGTTCTGATTGGGTAATTTAATTAATTTAGTCAAACCAATGAATTCTGGCTGTTGGACCTTGATGTTTGGAGAGTTGGACCTTGGTCACCAGTCTCAGGAATGAGTCATTGGCTAATTAAGGGAATAGGCCTGTGTGGCTAGCTTTAGGAATGTAATCTGAAAGTTTAGCAATGGAGAGAGAGGTAAATGGCAAAACCTGTGGATGCCAGGTTTGCCATGGTTGGGCCTGTGTTTGCCGTAGTCTGGCTCTCTAGAGCCTTTCATAGTGTTTTGGCACCATTACTAGATGAATTGATGCAAACATCACTTTGGATAGCTGTGAAGATCAAAATCTCTCTGGAAAAACACATTAGCAGATCAGTCTCCTCACATGAACATTACGTGTGTGTGTGTGTGTGTGTGTGTGTGTGTGTGTGTGTGTGTGTGTGTAATATATGTGTGTGTGCTCGCATTCTCCTTCAACTTTACCAGTAAGGATGTTGTAAAAGAAAATAAGGTAATGCTATTACAGGCATTAAAGTTTTTTCACATGATTTTGGAATCAGAGAGGCCATAAGAATCTTGACATAAATAATAGATGATATCAGCTCATACTGACCTTTAGGGTCAGTCCCAGTGCAATGATGCCTTCCAGGAAGTTCTTTGTGGGGGGAAAGTGAAAGATGAATGGAAAGAAGTGACTGAAGAACACATATACACACTTGAATGTACCAGCAGACAGGGAAGTAGTTTATGCACACCCCCTACACACACACACTGCTTACATCAACTTCACCAGGCAGATCTCAAAATTGCTATGGCATCAAAGAACTTCTACAAAGTAGAGACTTCACTGTAGAGATCAGGCCTGGTATGATCAAAGACTTAGAAGCCACATAGGTAGTGCTGAGGTACATGGAGAAAAGGCACATTATTGGTGATTGTTTTTACTCTTCTCGGGGGCCCACTACCCAGCTGCCAAATAAATCACACACAGATGCTTATTCTTAATTATGAAATGACCGACTTTAGCTTGTATTGTTTCTTGCAAACTTTCCTTAACTTATCCTGTGCACCTTTTGCCTCTGGGCTTTTCTATGACTTATGTAAATCTTACTCTTACTCCTTGGCTGGCTGTGTAGCTGGGTGGCTGGCCCATGGAATCCTCCTCCTTCTCTGACTACTTCTTTATTCACTCTTCCATCTCTTTTCTTCTCCTATATATTCTCTCTGCCTGCCAGCCCTGCCTATCCTTTCTCCTGACTTGCTATTGGCCATTCAATTCTTTATTAGACCATCAGGTGTTTTAGACAGGCACAATAACACAGCTTCATAGAATTACACAAATACAACCTAAACAAAAGTAACATACCTTAAAATAATATTCTACCACATTTCCCCCTTTTGTCTATATAAAAATGAAAAGCTTTTAACTTAAACATAGTAAGACTATATATAATAACAATTACCAAGTAAGGATTGCATCCACAATATTCAGTGCTTTTATAGTTAGCATATTCAGAGAAAATAATACATTATCCATCGTATCTTAGTGAATCCAAAATTTTACACCTCATTTAATTTCTATCATAACTAAGGAAAACTGAAACTATAACTATCTATTCTTTAACTCCATCAAAGACCCAGAAGGATGTAATTTATCTAACAACAGAGACATTTGGCTGTTTGCATAGTCATCTGAAGTTCCTCTGCAATGTTGGGGCATCCATCTTCAGCCTATAGGCCTAGAGTATCTGGAAGACTTTTCTATGAAGTACGAATTTTGGACTGTCCTTCCTTGTTTCGGCAAAGTTCATCAGTCACTTTCCTCATTTCCTGTAGAATGTCTGGCAATTTCTTCTGTGAAGCAGGAACCCTGAAGAACCATTCTGCTTTGTTTTGGCAAAGTTCAGAAGTCTTTTTCCTGTGGGTTCTGTATGACTAGTCTGCACAGCATACAGTCAAGCAGTTACAGCAAAAGCAGTTTCTTTGCCCAAATGACTAATCTTGCCTCAATGAAAGCAAACTCCATAAAGAGTTTCTTCAATGCCCATCATCTTTTCTAAAGTAAATTGGTGCTGCCAGGAGAAAATATGTCCCATTGTCATGAAAAATCTTAAGTTAACACAATATTTTAATTGCCATATTCTGTAGGTCTTTGAAACATTTGAAGACCATCTGTCTATTCAAAATATATCTCTATATAATCTGGAAAGCATACCTAACATATTTACAAATTTGATTGTTATAAATGACTAACCATTAACCTATGTTTCCTGATTATCCTATATAGTTTATAATAACAGCTTTCATAAACTAGAATTTTGCCTTACATTTTAAAATAAACTGCATAGCTACAATACCATAAACAGGAATAGAAATATATATATAATATGCTGTAATAAAAATAACCTTAAATTTTTATCAGTATACAAAAATCCTTTAAATAAGAGTAGAAATGTAGACAAATTTCTAAACAGTCTCATTAAATAAGAAACACAGAGCCAAATACAGAGTTAAAGCCAAAGAGATCAGAGCAAGAGCCACCTAGCTTTAGCTTACCACCAGCAGTAACTTCCCCTGAGAGAGAGACCTTTTAACGTCTCACATGTGTTTTTATTGCTTTCCTGTTCTTCTTTCTCAATGGCTTTAAGACTAGCCTCATGACTTCCTTGTCACTGCCTGTTTATACAGACCTCCTTCCTGGTCTCTATGTTTGGTACTGGGATTAAAGGTTCATGTCACCACATTTGGCTGTGTCCTGAGACTTTGCCAGCCATGTGATCGGATTAAGGGCGTGGGCTACAACCTCCTGACTGCTGTCCCTGGCTCACTATGATCTCTGATCTGCAGGCAAACTTTATTTATTAACATACAAATAAAGTATCACATTTCAGCACAAATAAAATATCACCACATAGAAGAACGTGCGTGCGCACACACACACACACACACACACACACACACACACACACGGTATAACAAAATAACTTTAAGTTTGTATCAATATTCTATATTCCTCTAAATGATAATAAACATCATAACCCACCAAAAAACCAAAAACCACCCAAACTCCCTAACTCTTGGGAATGTTGGCATAGTTTTCTCCATACTTCTTTCTGATGTCTGTGGACAAAGTATCTTTTTTAGAGTCCCAGAGAAAAAATTTGAGGTAATGAGCCAAGTCCTGGGAAGACCAGCACTAACCTTTGCTGATAGATTTCACCTGTCAAGTTTCAGTAGGTCTCACCTGATCAAACCTGATCCATATTAACCCTCCAGGAATCCACAGCCTCTCATCTCTTGTGAGAAAAAAACTCCAAAGCATTTTTTATTTCCATTTGACAAATATATTTTTTGACTTCTTTTTTAAAGTTAAGATAACCCTAAAGTATCTAGGTTGGTTCTATTTTGCAGTCCTGCTCACAAGCTCATGTTTGCCAACAACATTCTTCTGCTTATTACCATTCAAGAAATTCAAAATCCACAAAATAACATACCAGATCCAGACTCCCTGTGTATTTCCCATCTTGTGTAGCTTTTTTCTTTTACTCTCTCTGTAAAGACTTTATTTTAAACTATTCAATTTTTTTTTTAAATTTTCTATGACTATACTCTTTTCCTTTTCTTAAGCCTATGCACATTGTTAAACACACTAACCTGTTTAGAGGTTTGTCTATCTGGATCTCTTTACTGCATGTATCTAGTCTTTTTTGACCTAATTAGCAAACTTTTAAACTGCTAACCTACACCTGGATTCTCCAAGAGCTACTCTTGACTAGGCTCTCAGCTGGCTCCACCCATTTCTCTGGTTGGGAAAGACAAGCTTCAAGCTCATGGCCCTTGATAGGTTCATGACTGAAAACTGCATTCAACCTTTCTAGAGTTCTGGAATGCTGATGCTTGCACTGTGGCAGGTGTTTTTACTTAGTTTTTTTGTTCCTACTTAAGGTACTAGCTACTCACTAACTGGCAGGAACTTTCTGGCCAAAACTCTTAAAGGAGCTATATTTTGTGTTGTTGTTGTTGTTGTTGAGCTTTCTCAGGCTGTAGATGGATATTAGAGCACCAAGTTGATATGCCAAAATGTTGTTGGTGGTTTTTGCTCTTTTGGGGGGGGGGCTGCCACCCAGCTCCTAAATAAAACATACATGGAGACTTATTCCTAGTTATGAATGCCTGTTCTTAACTTGGCTTCTTTCTATCCAGCTTTCCTTAGCTTTAAATTATCACATCTAGCTTTTGCCTTTAGGCATTTCCTGTTCTATAACTTCTGTAAATCTTACTCTTATTCTGTGGCTTGCAGTATAGCTGCGTGGCTGGCCCCTGGAGTCCTCCTCCTTCTCTGACTACTTGTTTCACTTCTCCATCTATTTTTTTCTCCTATTTATTCTCTCTACCTGCCAGCCCCACCTATCCTTTCTCCTGCCTTGCTATTGGCCATTCAGTTCTTTATTAGACCATCAGATGTTTTAGACAGGCACAATAACACAGCTTCATAGAGTTAAACAAATGCAACATAAACAAAAGTAACACACCTTAAAATAATATTCTGCAACATCACATCTTTGGAGAGTCAGTGAGATGATTGGGCAGAAAGTGGTCCATATCCTAGTAGAGGGACTTGGAATGATTGCCTGCTTTGGGGAGAAGTTGCATAAAATGGAAGCTGGCATCACTGAGAATGTTGTTTTCAAGCAAATCAAGTTCAAAGCAGATAATGTGAAGGACTGGAACAAATCTGTACAGACCATGGTACTGGCAAGACTGCAACAACTCAGCAGACCCAGGAAGTACACAAGAAGCTCTGGAATAGCTGAAACCCAATGTCTCTGATGCGGTGGCTGAAAGCACCTGAATCATTTATGGAGGTTCTATGATAGCACAACCTGCAAAAAGCTTGGAAGCCAACCTGATAAAGATGGCCTCCTCATGAGTGGTGCTTTTCTCAAGCCTGAATTTGTGCACATCATCAATGCCAAACAGTAAGCACCATTCATCTTCTATATCCTTCTGCTAAGCCAGGACTAGGTTGTCAGGAAGCGTACTAACTGATCCCACCAGTCACATGCTTCTCATGATGCCAACTGCCCCATTTTGTGGCCTAATCTACATTGTACCTTCCTGAACCTTTTATACCTCCCAATAATGGTTGGGACCAGGCCAAGCTTTACTGCAATGGTTAGAACGAATTATGTCACCAAGGTGGCTTCCGGGCTGAGAGGTGGAAGGAGTGGAACTGACTCTGTCCCTTCAAGCCCAAGCAAGGGCAGGAGAAGGAAATCACCTTCCTTTCCTTTCTTGTTGTACACTAAGGCCAAATCCAAATCCTTCTTATCCTAGGAGGCCAAGGATGTTCCCCTTTCCCACAGTGCCGCAACCACACTATTGTGTTTGTGGACCATCCTACATGTAAGGGAAATAAACACCTGACCCCCCTCAGAGAGAGGGAAGAGGGGGAACATCACAATTGGTAGGGAAGTCTAATTGCAATGCGAATTTGGAAATTGCTGCTAATAAAGGCTCACCATGAAGAAAGAAACAAACATGCTTAGTATTAGATGAAGGTGCATCCTTGCTCATTAGAGACAGAAATATTAACCAAATTATCTTTTGATACAAAGAGTGGAAATTATATACAAAAACTGGGCATACTTAGCTAAGGAGAATACCAAGAAAAGACTTACAATCAACTGTTATGATCTAATGTTAAGTGTGTAAATTCATATTTTTACTAAAATTTCTATAGTTCCAAAAAGTTTGAATATTTAATTACATAAAATCTTTTCTAGAACCTAATGTATTCTTTCGATCACAAGTAAATAAGATAGCGTCTGGGAAGCTTAAAGATGCTGTACTTTATCCATCTATGGAAGAGATAAAATCAAAAAGAGGTCAACTTGGAAAATCTCATGGGCAGCTTCTCCTATTAAAATTCAAGTGACATGCAGGCAATACCCACAAAGCTGTTGAGAAATTCATGTCAGCTGAAACACTGTTAGCTTGGTCTGAGAGGAAAAGAGAATATAAAATGAAAATAAAAAGAGTATAAAATAAAATGAAAATCTGCCATCCAGAAGTGGGCTGGACTCAGCTGAAAGCTCCTGCTTTTATGGAAAAAAAAAGTTTCCTAGCTAACAAAATAGAGCATAGAAAACAGAGCGGGGTACCAAGAGTGGCCTGATGAAGAGATGCAGGCATTTTCTGGGCTGGAATTCAGGACAACCATGCTTACCTTGTGACACATTTATGCCAACATTCCTCCCTTTGTTAGCTTTGTCTAGTCTACATCATGTCTAATCTGTAGTATGTATGTTAAATGCAAAGAGCTTGGCCCTTTGATTCCTTATGTCAGATTATATTGCTCGAGTTCGGGGTGTGTGGTTATCACACCAAGTACATCACTGTGGGGTTGGAGAAGATGAGAATGAGATAGAATGAATAGTAGGGTTATTAAGTATGAAATGATGCTCATAGTCCTAGTCCTCACAATTCCAAGGAAAAACCACTCTGGCAGCTATGGTGAGTGTGTGTTGTAGTCACTGGATTTAGGGGACTCTAAATGAAGGGAACCTTGGCAGAGATCCCCCTCCCCGTGGAAGGCTGAGACCGGCTTTCTCCAGCAGGTTTGGTGTAGCAAAGGTGATAGACAGGTTTCCCTCCCCTCATCGGTTCACACATTTCTAAACTCCCTTTTAGCAGAGTGGAGTTAAAGTCTCTCTACGTGTCCTGAAATGAAGACATTGCTGTGGCCAGAGGTCTTGTCATTGGATCAGGAGGCAGGGCCTGACTACAGACAGTGTCACAAGCTAAGAGCAGCCTCTGCTTGACAGTTAGCAAGACAACTGGGACACCCATCTACTGGAATTTCAAGTAAATCAGTTCTGCCAACACCTTGTGAGCCAGGAAATGATCTGGAAAGGAGCATGGTTCATATAACTCCTGGAGTTTGACACGTTTCAGGTAAACCACCACTTTCTGGTGTGAAATTTGTGTCAATTTCTTAAGTAGCAATAGGAAAATAACACATCATAGTGTTCACCAAATTTTTAGTATTTTCTATAGAAAAGACATATATTTGATTTTTGGTAACATTTACATTTTATAGTTCTTATTTGACTTCAATGTATAACCATAGTCTCATTTTTTTTTATTTGTAAAATGGGTGAGTACCAGACTCAGGGAGCTTTTACAGATAGAATTGTTACATAGAAGATAGACATAAGAGTTATATCTGGGTGAAGATGATCACAGAAACCAGGAAGAAATCCCAAGCCTTATTCTTGCTTTTATATTCTGACAAGCGATTTGGTCACCCTCACCCAGCCTCATGATGAATTCTCAATTAAAAAAAATAGTAGAATGCCTCAACCACAAGATGCAAGGGTCAGTCACAGCACATTGAGTATCTTCAAAAAGAAACAGATCTGAGGAATCCAGGCATGCTGTCACCCTGTTTCAGTGTTGTGGATTGTCTCAGACATTAGTTGGCTTTTATGGCTAATGGGGTTGAACTCGTCTGATTTGATAGCTTCTGACACTACCTTCTGTGCCCCCGGTAACACACTCAGTGTAAGGAGTGGAAAACTCAAAAGACCTTTTGAGGCTAGGAGTGGTGGTGCATGCCTTTACTTACAGCACTTGGGAGACAGGAAAGGGGATCTCCCCAGTTCAAGACCAGCAAGGGCTATATAGTGAGGTGGCATTTCAGAAACAACCAAACCTACCAACCAAAGAAAAGGGAAATGCCTTGTGAAATGAAGGGTGGGGGGGTGGGGGGGGGGGGGGGGGGGGGGGGGGGAGCATCACAGCTGCTGCTCCTCAAGGCTTGAAGCATTCCATGAGAGGGAAGCAGGTAGAAGTAACAACACCTCCAGGTGCTTAACAGGAGGCAGTTTCCTCCTGGAAAAGCACGGTTGTTTCACAGAATGACATTTTTTCTTTATTTCTTTTGTTCAGTGTTGTTACATGATTTTGGAACAAAAGAGTGAAATTTTGTCATACCTCCCTCCATGGGGGAAGACATGACAAACCTTGCGGAAACTTATGCTTTTCCCCACTTCTCTTAAGAACTAAGTGATTGATTGGACGGGGAACCTCCTGCCGGAAAATCCATCTGTTCTATCTAAAGACATGCTAGATACCAACAGGAATTCTCATCCCCTCAGGGATTTGTGTGCTTTTATACCCGGAGCCCTGCCTTGGATGCAGCTGATGAAGGAACCTCGTGGCTAAGCCTCCTCCCACTTTTTGAAGTCTGTGAAGCTTAAATTCTTCTTTGTCTATTTTTATCTGCTTTATTCAGACACTGACCAAAGTCTTAGACATGCCCTGATTCTCCAGTGCTCTCTCTCTTTCTCTCTTTCTCTGAAGACATGCCCATTCCCCCAACAGGCACTTGTTTATAGACTCCCATTGCTGTCCCTGTCTGCTTTCCTCGGGTGTAACTCGGGAAGCACCACTTTCTGTCTTCCCCTTATCCAGCTCTCTCTCCAGGAAGCAATGAATTTTCTAAGTTGCCTATTCTGTCACTTTTTATTTATTTCATATCTAAGAAAATATTGTTGAGTTTCCTTCTGAGTCTGTTTTCAAATTCTTTTAGCTATAAGACTAAAAACTTGCAAAAGTGACACTGAGTTCCTTGGCCACAGTAGCTGCATCTCCTGACAGCTGAAATATCTCTTTAAATATCTCAACATCTTTGAGACCAAAGATACATTGTTCTTGCTAAATTAAAAGGTAGGTTGCCAAAAATTTGAGAGTGAGTACAGCGTGGGAATGGGAGGGGATGGAGGAAGGAAAGAGAATGGAGGGAATGATGAGCTTATATCAAATTTAAATTTTTTAAAATAAGGAAAAAAAACTAGAGTTCAAGAGTTTTCCACATACCAACACTAACAAAAGAATTCTGAATTCTCATTATAACATCATTTGCTTTGTGTTTCTGAACCCAGTTTATCTAGTAGACCATGGAAATAAATAGCCTAAAGGGACATCAGGTTCATCCATGAGTATGTGAGCCACCTCAAAATAATCATTATCTCAAATAACATACATCATCTCCAATCAAAGCACAAAAGCTACAGGGTTGCTCTGCCCACTATGGTGTAGTCCATTCCATTGTTGATCTGAAGCATGTGCGTTGGTTGTTCTAAATAAGCTTCTACTTACACTAGCTCTGTCTGCAGACTGAGTTTGTTTTCTTTGTTAAGGCAAAAATGGAGGGATCCTTAGCTGTGGGTGGAAATGCATGTTGAGCTTCCTTAGACACTTGCCTGTATTTGAGTGGCAGTAACTATTAGTTGCCTTCTTCCACATAGAACTAATGTTTTGTTGTTGTTATTTGGTTGGTTGGCTTATTTATTTATTTATTTGGTACCAAAACTGATCAGAGAAGACTGGAAGGGTTGCATGGCAGGTAACAGCACATGCGATCATGCATGAAGACATGAGTTTTATCACTGGGACCAACATGGTGGAAGGAGAACTAAATCCCTGCAAGTTGTCCCGACTTCCACATGTGCACCTCCTCACATATATACACATGAAAAATTTATAAAAATTTATAAAAAATATTAAAAACAGATTTCCCCATCATGATCTCAATGTCCCTTGCTCATAGAGTCCCTCCTCTCTCTCATTGACTCCTGGAGCTTGGCCTAGTGCCCAGAGGTGGATCTCTGCATCTGCTTCCATCAGTTACTGGATGAAGGCTCTATGATGACAATTAGGGTATTCACCATTCTGATTACTGGGGTAGGCCAGATCAGGCATCCTCTCCACTATTGCTAGTAGTCTAAGCTGGGGTCATCCTTGTGGATTCCTGGGAACTTCCCTAGCACCAGGTTTTTCTCTATCCCTATGATGTCTCCCTCTATCAAGATATCTCTTTGGTTGCTCTCCCACTCTTTCTCTATTTCAGATTGACCATCCCTTTCCCTTATGTTCTCATCCCCCATCCCTTACTCTTTATTGCCCCCTCAGCCCCCAGTTTACTCAGGGGATCTCATCTACTTTCCCTTCCCAGGGCTATCCATGTGTCCCTCTTAGGGTCCTCCTTGTTAGCTAGCTTCTCTGGAGCTGTGGGTTGCAGTCTGGTTATCCTTTGCTTTACATCTAGTATCCACTTATGAGTGAGTACATACCATGTAGAGATTGCATGGGACTGAACTAGGCCCCCTGCATAAGTGAGACAGTTGTGTAGCTTGGTCTGTTTAAGGGGCACCTAGCAATGGTACCAGGATCCATCCCTGGTGCATGAACTGGCTTTTTGGAGCCCATTACCTAAGCTGACACACCTTGCACAGCCTTGATGCAGAGGGAGGGGCTTGGACCTACCTCAGCTGAGTGTACCAGGCTCTGCTGACTCCCCATGGGCGGTCTTACCTGTTTGGAGGAGGAGATGT
>CABHPH010161632.1:37367-52042 GCA_902168325.1 Peromyscus nudipes | reverse complement strand
GACATGCCCCAGGTGACCACACACTCACTGACATGCCCCGGGTGACCCCACACTCACTGAAACAGTGACATTTTGAGGGAGATGGGCAAAGCCAGTGAAGGTCAATGGTACCTACCACTTACGTTAGGCACACAAAGAGGCATCGCTGCCCATGTCCCTGGAGGCCAGTGTGGCGGAGGATTAAGAACCAGATGAACCCCTTGTACACATCACACTCCCCTCCACCCTCCTCATTGGTATCTGCATTCGTGTTCATCCCAGGGATCCAAGGAGGTATGGGTAACCCTGTCAATCTTGTAGTCAAACTGAAGGGTTTTTTTCCTGTAAATTATTTCCTCTTTATTCTATTTTTAATTTAAAATTAGTTTGTTTTATTATCTCTGATTCCATGGAAAACCAGTTCGCCGTGGTCAATGTTACTGTGGTTAGCCCAGTATCTTAGGGCCATGTTTTCAGTCAGTTTATGGAAATGGAATCATTCCTTAAAATGGTGCCTGCAGAAGAGCTGGAGTGGAGCTCAGTAGTGGAGCACATGCTTAGTGCGGGCAAGGTCCTGGGTTCGATTTCCAGGGGGATTAATTTTGGGGATGGGGTACATCAATTGCCCAACATGCCTGAGGGCCTGGGTTTGATTCTCAGTATGGCCTAGATAGATAGATAGATAGATAGATAGATAGATAGATAGATAGATAGATAGATAGATAGATAGATAAGAGTGCTGATGAGATTCTCAACATCTGACATTAGAAAAAAGAATGCCTCTGTTTCCAAAGGTAGCTGGGCCTGAGGGTGCCTCCTTGGCATCCGTCAGGATTCATGAAGCAGCGTTTTTAGATGCTTTTGGTTGTTGGGGAAAATGAGAACTGGCCACCAGTTTCCTGGATCTCAGCACAGTACTGGCTTTCCTAGGTGTCCTGTAAGCACCTTGCCTTCATACATTCATCAGCTGAACATTCCTTGATGTCCTGCTAAGGAGTGAAGTGCTGCTGAGTGCTGGGGATGCGGGATGAGTAAGCTAGACAATGGCTCCTGCTGAGGACAAGATGAAAGGCGGGGTGTAAGAGCCGGGGGAGCCTGTTGTGGTCTCCCTGTGGGCATTTCCTGGCACAGGGATGGTCTTGCCTCATCCAGTCAAGCCTCTTCCTGCAAACGAGTTCTCTTTGGCAAGCCATGGCAGGCTGTGTATCATGAGTGTCCCACTGGGTTTCTAAAACTGTGTCTGGGAATTAGGAACTGGACACAAACTGAGAACTAAGGGGCAAGTGGGAAATCTGGACAGGGTGATGCCTGGAATTCTTTGAGACATCCATACAGCAATCTGTTTTCGTTAGTGGGAGATTGCTTTTCCCCTCCCATCCCCAACTACTGTTCCCTTCATTTCCTGTATTCTTTTCACTAAGTTAAAAGAGAAAGGATAAAATGCACATTTTCTGCACTTAAACAAAAACACACAGATATTCAAGCAGTTTCTCCATTTTACTAAATAAAGTCTTAGCGATCACATTAAGAATGCCCAATGGAGAAAGTGAACATTTCTCTATGGACGTTACCAAGTATCTTGCAGTTAACCATTTCGGCCACTAGATGGCGACCGTAATTGGAAAGGCAAGCGGCTATGTGTGACTCATCCATGGCCAGGAAGAGGAGCCGGGAAACCTAAAATGGTTTAACTTTGCAAGGTGAGCAAGCCTGTGCCATTCTAGAAAGAGACATTTTGGAGCTTCTGGTTTCCAATATTGGAAAATAATTGTTTTCATGTACAAAACTCTAAAGTTAGACTGGAAAAAAAAATAGACAAAGTCAGGGGTAGGGCTATCTCTTTTAAAAACTAGATCCGTGGAAGGCTGCATGTGTTTGTTCCTACTTGATGTTGTCTGTTTTTACATCTAAAACGAAGACAAGTGAGATAATTTCTAAATTGTGTTGGGCTCTTGAGCAGACTGCAGTCTCTGAGGCTGCTGTCTAAACCCCGCCTAGTGGGGGAAATAACTCATCATTCGAAAGAGTTGTCTGGGGCTCTGTGAAACAGGCCAAGTGTGTTTGTTTTTTCTGTCCTTTTAAAAAGAAGTCAAGCATGCTCGCAGGACAGAGATCTCAGCCACTGTGACCATCTGAGACGAGGGCAGGAAAGGCCTTGTCGAGTATTTGGTTCCATTCTGTTTCCTTCTTCGGTGGTCCTCGTTCTGTCTACATGGGAGAAGTATTTTCTTGTCAAACTCCTCACCCAAGAGGAGGGCGGGACATTCCTTTTTAATGACTCCACAGAAGCCCCTCCCTCTACGAATAACTGTCCCAAGCTTGCGTCCTCAACTTCTCCACTGGCTAATAGCGTTTTTATTGTCCATGAAAACCATTAGCTGCCATTGAAATACACAGTCTCATTCCCTCGGCAGCTGAAGCTGCCTGAATCCATTTAACATGGGCTTCCCTTAGCCAGGCAGTCCTTGCTACTCAGTGGTAGCTACCAATTAATCAGATTTCTTTATGCTGGCGCTTTCTTTAGTTTGTGGTATTTGGTGATATGGAAGGGCAGTCCTAGCAAACAAAGGCTTAAACCTAGCCCAAGGGATTCCGATTAGCATCAGCGTCCACACCTGAAGCTGAATCTGCCTGAATGCTATCTCCTTTCTAGATTAGATAGAAGAATTAGGGAGACATTTTCCTCCCAGTGTTTACGCTCGGTTTTGATGACAGTTCCAACAGTGGGAACTAGAAAATGCCACATTGATGGCCTAAAACTGGTAACATAAATTGGTTTAGAAGGCAGAGCTATGTTTATAATTTCCATAGATTATCTCTTATTTATTGTTTGATAATGTCGTACATGTAAACAAAATAGCTTAATCATCTCCATCACCAGTGTCTCCCTCCTACTCCCCACAAGCAACCCGATAATCCCTCTCCTCACTTAATGTACCCCCTCTCCTTTCTAAAGATTTACTTATTCTATGTTATGTGCATGATTATTTTGCCTGCGTCCATGTCTGTGTGCTACATGTATGCCTGGTGCCTGCAGAGGTCAGAGTAGGCCGTGGGATCCCCTGGAAATGAAGTTACAGATGATTGTGAGGCACCAAGTGTGTTCTGGGAAATGAACCCAGGTCCTCTGCAAGAGCAACAAGTGTCCTTAACCACTGGGAAATCTCTCCAGCCCCTCCTCTCTTTTTTTTGTTACTGTAATCCACTAATTCTGGCACTTTCTGTGGGTTCCTCAGTGTGATACAGTTTTCTGCTGCTTCTTCATGTGTGTCTCTCTCATGGCATGGGCTGTGGACGTTGTCATTGCCCGTGGGTATGACAAGGGCTGGGGCCGGGGTGACGGTGTTGCTCCTGAGACCTTCATCTCTACAGTTCATTTCTAAAACCAGAATATGAAGGGAAAAATGATGGCTACTTTCTAAACTTGCAAGACCATGCTTGAAGGTATGTGACCCTTAGACATTCTTGACCTTTCCACATTTTCTATCCAAATGCTGCCCAACTTTCCAGAGCTGGGATTAGGTGATATATGATAATAATTCTTCAAGCTGTTCTTATTCAAATAGGTTAAAAAATGGAGGAGAATGGTAATATGGACCCTGAATGATACAGAGCTAAGAGATAACCAGTGAGCTGGGGCTGTCGTGATGGGGCAGGGGTGGTGGTGGTGGTGGTGGTGGTGGTGCGTGGGAGGTGGGGACTTGCCTGGCACAAATGAGTCTGGATTTTTACCCATGGTACCACACATTTCCCCACCTAGTTTTTAAAGGTGTATTAAGAAAGAAAAACAGTAGGGCTGGTTGTTCGAACCCTGCACCTTGAAAGAATGCTGTCTATCTAGTATCTTGGGGTCAGATGGAAGTGGGTAACTATGCAAATCCTCCTAGAATCTCAGTGCAAAACAGTAGTTTAGGTCTGCCATATTTTCTCACATTCTTTAACTCCAGGGCTGGGACATGGACACCAGCAAGCTGGGGAAAGCCTTGCCCAATTCTCCTCATCAGAATGGGGAAAGCAATCTGTGTGAACGCAGTTCAGGGCACATATGTTCTAACTAAACGTGGAGAAGGCCAGCAGAATCACTTTTATTTTCCTAGTCCAGAGTTAGACACTTGTATGGTGTCTTTATTTTCAAGGTCAAGATCTTGTTTTGTGGAGTGTTTTTGAGGCAACAATCTTAATATGTAGCCCGAGTGGCCAGGAACTCACAGAGGTCTACCTGTGTCTACCTCTTGGGTGCTGAGATTAAAGGTGTGTGCCACCACATCTGCCCTCCTCCTTTTGTTAATGAGCACACAAAGACAAGATAATGCCTCTAGCCTCAAGGAGCTTCTGGTTTCTAAGATTTTTTTATTATATATGTAATATATATAACGTTGATTATATATATTTATAAGTGTGTGTGTGTGTGTGTGTGTGTGTGTGTGTGTGTGTGTGTTGCTTTTGGAGGCCAGAAGAGAGTATCAGACTTCCTGGAGCTGGGGTTACAGGCAGCAATGGTTTACCCCATGTAGATGTTGGGGGCTGAACTTGGTCCTCTAAAAGAGCAACGTGTTCTTAACCCCTAACCCATCTCTCCAGCCCTTAAGGGATCAGAAACATTTTAGAAACGGGGGAGCAAGGGAGGGAGGGAGGGAAGGAGAGAGGGAGAGAGAGAGAGAGAGGGAAAGAGAGAGAGAGAGAAGAAACTACTTTCCAGTAAGAAAGTTATCATAAAATAGCTGTATTGTGTTTCCAATCCATAGGTGATCATAGACATTTTGAGTCCTGTTGCTGATTCCAGGAAAATAGTCTCCCAAGTTTAGAAACTAGAACAGACCAATTGATTGATGCTTTGGCCCCTCTGTCTGTCTGTCTGTCCCGAGAGCTTACTTGCCCTTGCCTTCTACAGATGGAGCTGGTGGCCCTGAGTATGCCTTTCAAAACTGTTGCCTTCCTCCTTGCCTGCCTGTCTGCAGAGGTCCAGTGTCCCTCCAGAGTCGGCTGGTGCACAGAGCTCCAAAGGGCTAGATGATGAAGGCCCAGGTTCCGTTTCGACCTTGGCCTTTCTGTGAGAGAGAATGGGGTAGCAGGCTGTGACCTAGAGGGAGCACATAGAAGAGAGGAGGGGCTTCAGGGCTATGGAATGATGTAACAGCTCCTTTAGCATCGGGTGAAGGGGCAGGACCTATGGACTTCCTTTCCTTTGTCTTAAAGAATCTCTTTCCCTTTGCTAGCACACCCATGAGAATGCCAGCTTAGCCCAGCACAGTCACCTCCAACAACGAAGGACTAGGAGCCACCTATCCCATGCCTTTCCTTTCCTTCCTTTCTTTCTCCTCAATTTATGAATGGGAATAGATAAGGGAGGGTGGGACTGGCTAAGGCACTGCCCTTTGACAATGTAGTTGACAGGGGGAAGAAGCCAAGGAACGGTCGACTTCAGTCAAGAGTGCTAGACGTACTGCGCCATCCAGCAACCTTCTATTACCCGTTACATTTTGTTCAAATGGACTGTGAGAATAAATCACCCCCAGTGCGCGGGGTGCAGTTTATGAACTCCTCTGTCTGTCCCTGTAATAAATCCCCCGTTTGGATGACCAGAGCCCAGCAGACATTTCTCTCTGTACTGGTAAGCCACAGGCTGCTGTTGTCACTGGCTGACCTTTGGTTATAAGCCCGTGGGAACCACATCCCAGGCTTCATTGACGGGGTGGAATAGTTAGTTCCATGGCCAGTTCTGTCTCAAGGTTAGCGGGAAGCGCCTGGTGATTATTGTTTTGGTTGGTGCTTCTATTTTGACCAAGTTGGCAAAGTTTTATCACATCTAAACAGAGATACATGACAGAAGACAGCTCCCAATGGCTGATTCGAGTTCTGTGAACATTCAGAGAAATGGCATGGCTTCAGGAGTTAGAACGACTATACGTTGCTGCCAGGTAGACAGTCTACATGATAAAAAAGAAGATGACTAATTTTTTTTAATTATCTTGCTTGCAAAATAGGTGGGCATTACTGAAGTGCTCAAGAATGTGGGATGTTAAATTATTTAAAAATGTATGCATTTGAATTGGCTATTAATTGTCCAAGCAATATATTTCTTTCGAAAGTTAATTTTCCAGTTGGTCCTTAATACCATCATATTAAGAAGGGCAGTGTGTAGCACAGTGGCAAGGTGTGTAAGTATCGCAAGTGTAGGCCTAGGTTCAATCGCCATAACACACGAAAGAATGAGAGGCGCATGCCATCGTATCGTACTTGAATAAGTGCCAACTGACTGGTGTGCACTGTGTCCCGAGTCTCTGTCCACCAGAACGATTCGGTTCCCTTGATTTGGTGTAATGGGAGAAGAGTGGTATTAAACCACCAGTTTAAAACGGAGAGAAACAGCCTGAGGTGGCATCAGAGAGTCCTCCCTGCCAGACTGAGGGTAGACTGAGTCCACGGCAGTGAGTTTTGCGTGTTGGCCTGGGCCTTGCTGCCTGGCAATCTTGTTTGTCCATGCTACCTATTCTGCGTATTCAGATTGGGTGCAGCCTACGTAGGGAATGTGAAGGGCAGACATGCCTTGATGCTCTGAGAGGAAGAAGGGGAAGAGGAAGGCTGTGCTTTGGAGGCATAATGTTAGCACCTAGCAGATGCTCGCACAATACCTGCTGAAGACTGATTGGTAGTCACAAGCCTCTGTCAACACTTCCAGTTGGTGTAAAGCAGACCTTGGAGATCCGAGGTAGAGGAATTGCTCATCTCTAAGCAACCGGTCAACGTGATAATTACTTAGCTGTCCTCCTGACATGGCAGACCAACAGTGTAGCTCCAGGTAAAGGGAACAGTAAAAGTTACACACACCTAGAAATAAGTCAGCTTCTCATGCGCTTACTTAGTTTCCTGACATTAAATGCTCCTAGGCCAGTATTGCAAAAGAACACATGCTTCTTACGAAATCCTATGCTTGAGGGGAGAGTTTCCATACCATCTTAACGAACCTATCCTTAATTGAAGAAAAATGCCGCCGAAAATTGAAAAGCCTGTAGTAGTTTGCCTCCCCCTTTACATTATTGATGGGTGGGTAGTGTGTTGCCGTGATAGAACACTGTGACAAAAAGCAGCTTGGGGAGGAAAGGGTTTATTTCAGCTTATAGGTGACAGCCCTCACTCAGGGAGCCAAGGCGGGGAGCTCAAAGCAGGAGGAACATGGAAAGAGGAAATGGGGCAGAGATCACGGAAGAATGCCATTTATTTGCATGCTTCCTTGTTCTCCTTCCGTGGCCTTTCATATACAGTCCAAGCCTGCCTGCCTAGGGATGGTAGCACTCCCAGTGGGCTGGGCCCTCTTACATCAATTAGCAATCAAGAAAAGGCCCCCCAGATATGCCCACAGGGCAGTCTGATGGGGGCAATCCCTTTTGAGGTTCCCTCTTCTCCCCCCCCCCCCCATGTATCAAGTTGACAGTAAAACTAACCATGACAGGATCGACCATTGGGATTTTTTTTTTTTAAGAAGGGTCATGCAAGAGTATAAAACTTAATCCAAATCAAGAATGAAGAGAAGTCATTTGTTTGGTTGACCCGCTTGAGGAATGAGTCATTTAAACTATAAGCCTGCCCATTCTGCTAGCAAAGGCTTCAGAAAGTCACATCGGGGGCTCTCAGAGTCAAGATCTTGAAATGATACTGCATTGGGTGTCTTGCAAATGGTGTTTCCTCACGTTGGTAACTCAGTATCAGCTACATAGCATAAAGATATGGTAAACATGTCTGTTGGTAACTCTAATGGGTAGTTGTTTATAGGTTGATTATTATACGCAAGGACTTAAGAACTGAGAAAACCCATTTGGGAAAGGCAAAATACACACCACCAGGTTGAGTAGTCATGCCTGACATCAGAATATAAGGCCTGACATAAGGTTGGCAGGCACAGGGTGGACTTCAGAGTCAGATTGGCAGTGAAGGTATCTCCATTAATTCACAAAAGTGAAAGTTGTCTCAGGGCTGCCTTCAGCCTGAAACCAACATCACCAAGGAGGAGGGTGGAGAGTACCCAGCTTGTGGAAGGAAGGGCTTGGAGTGCTTTCTGGAAGCCATTAGAAGCACCCACAGCAAGCGGAGGTTGTGATGGGGGTGGGGTATCAGTTCCAGTCAGGAGTTCTGAGGGATCAGACTGAAAATTTGAAATTAATTTTTTAGGTTAATGTACAAAGTAATCAATGGCATTATGGCATCTTCATATATTTCTATCATTATACTCTGTTCTTATTAGTTCCCCTCCCCCACTTCCCTCCTCCATGCCTCTTCCCCAAGACTGCAGTTTAGATTACTGTCAGACTTGAGGAGGTCAGGTACTAACCTATGCCATTTAAAGTGGGAGCCCTACTTGAGGATACTGCATTGGCTGGGAGCTGGTTAGAGAGGCAGGATATTAGGGTTCAGTCTAGACATACAGACTGGAGATTTGGATATAGTTTCCAGGAATCTGGTTGGAAAGTTCCCATTTGCGTTTTCTATGTACTAGAGTTTGGAAAGCACCGAGGTTGATAAATTGGGCTTTGTTCTCAATGACAATGGAGATGGCGACCTTGCAGGGAAGTCTCCTTGGGAGGTTGTCTGTCTGCGTTTCTATTCACCTGCTCGTCACCACATGCCGCACGAGAGCCCCCCCATACTGCCCATCACCTACTGTGGAAGAAGCCCTTTAACTGTTGACAGTTAAACTAATCTCTAAGCTGAGCAGAGGCTCTGGGTGGATTGGGAAGGGCTGTGCATTTGTGGTGAACTTCCACAAGGAGGGCTTGGGTTTTTGTTGTTGCTATTGTTTTGTGTTTAGTATGTGTTTGAGAGAAAAATATTGAAGTCAGACAAAAATGGACACCTACAATGATGCTTATTATTCAAACCATAAAACTTACTCATGTATTTTATGGCCTCTTAAAATATATTTTTGCTGTTTTGGAAGCATTTCACTTCATCTAACATTTGCCATAAGATTTAAATTTTTCTGGACATCCATGATACCTCTATAAAAATAACATAAGCAGAGTAAAATAATGTTGAGCCCTAGACACATACTCTTGACCCTTCAGCCCATGCATGTAAATTCTGGATATTTAAATGTGACCTTTCTTGACAGTCTTGTTGAATGGCATTGAAGGTGACTCCTAGTGTGAGGGAAAGAGCTATGGCTTTGAAACAGAGAGACCTGCCTCAAATGCCAGCTGAACAGCTTCCTTAGCTGTGACCCTAGGCCTATCCACTAACTCCTCCGTTTCTTGAGGTAAAATGGTAAAATGTAGATCTTAATGCCTGCTTGCTCCAGTCTGACATCTCTGGAAAAGTAGTTCAGGGTTGGCAGATGTTAATCTTTGCTTTTTAACCATCTTCCCATTTGCCTTAGGTTAGAATTTCTAAGATAGGGAAGAAAAAGAGTCTAAGAAGGCTTGGTTCCATACAAGGAGGTCTTTCCCTTGTTGGCCAGCTGCGTGAAATGCAGGAATGTCTGTGTCTTGGTGGTTGCTGCAAATGGACTTGCTAGACCCTAATCATTTTAACTCCATTGCATTCTTAAGCCCCATCGCCCCTCTGGAGTCTTTCCTAGTAACTAGTAAAGTATCATCTTTAGTGTGGACTCTTACTCTACTGGAGCCTCTCATTCTTCCAAGTAGCCTTTTAAAAGCCCTCCTTAAATACAAGCTAATTGACTTGAACTTTATCCCCGAGCCCTGTGCAACTACAGAATGACAGATTGGCAGTGAGATTTCAGAACTCACGTTTTCTTGTTCTGTTTTTAATGAGCCAGACACCTGCCATAAAGATGACCTATGTTAATATTCTCATTCAGTACCTACTGTTGAATCTCTGTTTCACAGGTGAGGAAATCAGTACTGTGGTCTGCCAAGTTCATCATGTAGTCAGGATGTAGCTAAGTATGCCTTGAACCCCAGCAGTCTGTAGCCGAAATTGGATCACTGCACCATATAGGTAGAGGTGAGGGTGGGGAAAAACTGTCAGGGGTTAAAAAAAAAAAAGGTGGACACTGGTGGGTAAAAGGCTACCAACAGGTGTGGACTATAGTCAGATCCTAGACTGGTCAATTTAGGTTTCTATTCCCTCCCCCAAACTCATGGCGCTAACAAATCTGCTAGAGAATGGATTTCTACACCGAGAGAGGCCACTATCCTACCTAAATTGGCAGCCTGGAGTCCACATCAAAGCTTTACCCCCATCCCCATCCTGAAATTCACCTGCTATGTCTACACCACCCCTCTCCAGATAGCTAAGAACAAAAGGCCTGTGAACAAATTAAACACAGGCTGTTTTTATTCTGTGTCTGCAAGCACCCATGCCTGCGTAATGGAGACACATGACTCTAGCCAGAGTCCATTCTCATATATTTCAAATAAACACATATGGGAATCCAGTACCTCCTTCTGCTAGTACAAGAACGGGTCTGCAACTCTTTGCAGAAGTCCTGTGCTATGACACTAAATATTTACAGCTTGATCTTTCCGCACTGCTCACTGTTCAGAGCAAACCTGAGTGGAAATGAGCAGATCAAAGCGCTTCATCCCCGAAAAGCTCCAGTTCACGCTCTGCCAGCCAGCTAACGAAAACATTAACGAGACGTTATGGAAATGTTCTTCTGCACGCACACAGACACCAGCCTTGCCCCTTGAGTTCTAAAACAATGCCACAAAGTTTTCAGAATCCTCAGGCTTGAGTTCTATGGGTGTACATTCATGGGTTAGGTCCAAGCTGCCAATTCCTCGCGTTAGCACATTTTCATTTCGGCTCTATTCAAGCAGACACAGCACGAAGGGGGACTGAGCGGTGTGGAGATGTCAGGTTCAGTTTCTTGCCTTCAGTGGTTTCTTTGGTTTGAGGCAGCCATGCACATGAATCCAGCAACGCTGTCTGTGGCGCTAAAGGGAGGGTCTGGAGGATGAGAAGAACAGTTAACGTCAAACCACAGTTATCGAGCCCTGGGAGGAACTTTGGGCCTTTGGTTTGATTCTTATGACTGTCTAGTTGTATAAACACAATACACAGTGGTATCAGTTACACAGTCAGTGCTTTATTAAGGCTAGAGTGGATTGGGTGAGCCCAGTACAGTGTTAAGCACCATGGGGGATGTTACCGGAGCTCCAGGGTCAAAGCCTGGACTCTGGCAGTGGTGTTCAGCCACCGGTCCCCAGTACACCTATTAAAGAGACATGTTAAAATAAGAAAACGGAATCAGGAGATGTATTTGATATGGCTACAGAGGGAAGAGGAACAAATAAAGGGTCCATGAACCCCCCAAGTCTGTGTTCAAGGGTACTGACATGGGATTTAGGTTTAGATAGAGGGCAGCAGGTATGTGTTGACAGTCCTGGTGGAGGTGTGATCCTGCCTACCATTGCCTTGGCTCTGATTTGTCTTGTAAGGTGGTCTGATAAGTAGTCAGACTTGTGTGGAATCCCTTTCAGCCTTTCACCATTTCCCAGCATGGGATTCTTGGGGCAATTTGAATGATTTGGGGTTTACCGTTTCATTGTCTGATGGCATAAGTGTCTGGATGGGACACAACCAGATGCAGACCACAGAGCCCTGGTGATTCTAGGAGACAGCCTTTACTGTAGAAACTGTCCCTTTGAGGGTGGTGCCTTGTCTGACACTGTGTTGGGTTAGAAGAATACTGCATACCACTGTCTAAGAATTTATATTCTAGTTGAATTCCCTAACATGAGATTATCAGAGAAAACAGAATAAAATGAAGTGGAACCACCAAGTCTTGACGTTAGAAGGTTTCCTGGTACCTGCTTAGTCGACTGATTACCAGCCTTTGCTATTCACAAGGAGCTACCTGGGGGCAATGAGCATCAGTGCATATTCCAGAGGCCACCACACAGTTGGGCACTCTGAGAAGTCTGGTCTGGTAACCTGTATACTTGAAAATGCTTCCAAGGCATTCTGACACTCAGCCAGGTCGTCTAGTCCAGCCTCACCATGAACAGCGGGCATCTCTGTGAATAGCCCTGAAGTACGGTCAATCCGACTGAGGCCAGAACCCTTTATGTTGGAAGGAGCTCGGTGCAGAACAAAGCGGTAGGACTGGGGGTTGACAGAGTGTTGGCACTGTAAGGAGACTTCGGTCTGCGGTAACAAAAGAGGCTGCTCGTTGGTCTCAGCATGGCTCAGTCACAGACAGAAGCTCCTTGCAGCACGAAGTCTTTCCAGTGATTTAAGAGTTCCCCTTCAGTGGGCCCTTTTGTCTGATGGTCCGTGTGTTTATTCAGTTCAGACGGTCAACCTCTAAAACAGAGCTCAATGGAGCTCACCCTTGCCACGTTGCTCCTTGCAAGGCATGACCTCTCTTCACCCTCCCATTTGCCTTTCCCTGTGTGATCCCAAGTCTGTCAGGGTCAGACATGGTACCCAGAATGGACACCACACTGACCCCTGCTCTGAGCAGCAGAATCCAACAGGGACCGCAGGAAGAGTCTGCATTCATCTCTGTGACCTGCTTCTGTGGAGACTCTTCTGAAAATACTCAAAGGTTTAAGGCGTAACAATAGGCAATAGCAATAAAGGGGGGCAGGACTGATCCAGCCCCAAAGCTGCAGCTGCATTGACAGTGGTATTCAGCTGGTAAGCCTCCTAGGACTCCAGCACGACTTCTCTGAGAGTTACATCTGCTGTTGACAAAGATAAGATACATCTGAGTTTCTGGGACTTTAGTATCAGCCTCCTGACGAGCTCTAATTCTGTGTGGGGAACATCTCCAGCATCACTGAGCTGGAGGCTGGGGACATTCATTCGATACTGCGGTATTGCACTACTCAACCCCGAGGTTCTACAGATTCGGATTCATCAGAGGGGGTAATTCTGTGTGGGGAGCATCTCCAGCATCACTGAGCTGGAGGCTGGGGACACTCATTTGGTACTGCGGTATTGCAGTACTGCGCTACTCAACCTTGAGGTTCTACAGATAAAGATTCATCAGAGGGGGTGCCGTGAGTACCAGCTCTGGTCACTTATGTCCTGTTGGAACACAGGAAGGCATAGGTGAACAGATGAGTTGGATGTAGGATTGTTGGGAGATAGCCTAAGCTCATGGGCGGAGTGTTGGTAAAGGAGAAGCCTGTTGTTGGAACTCGGCTAGCCTGAGGAAATGAAGCTAGAACGTTTCTGTTCTTATGTTAAGGAAGCCTTCTTAAGAGCATACCATAATTGCTTCACTTTGACTTCAAACAGTTGATAACTGGCTCCAATGGGCTCCAGAACAGCAACTCCCTTTTTCTCTTTTTCTGCTTAAATGATTTCTTGGTGACATCAAAGAAATAGTTGGTCTGTGTCACCATCTTGTGCAGCATGTACAGACCAGATTCTAGGGCTCCAGTCTTGCTGCAAAGCATGAAACTTCTGCAAGATGACCAGGTCTCCTCTTTGGGGACGTGACTGGAGGAGCGTGTGGTAGACTCGCTGCTTTCCTGGAGTCCAAGTGAGTAGCTGGAGACAGAGGATGTCGGCCCGATGCCATGCCTCACAAGTGCCAATTACTGGAGAAGGCCTCCAGTGGGGTGGAACCAGGAGGAAGCCAGGATGCTGGGAGGAGGCAGGTCAGCTGGGGCATGATGCTCACCAAACAATGGAGGAAAAGAAAGCGCTTCCGTGAACCAGCACCACAGTGTCCTTCATGGATGGAAGGGTTTCTATCCAACCTCTATCTGTCGTCTAAAGAGGAAGCTGGGGACAAGGACACTCCCTTCCTGCCTGACCATGGTGGCAGCCTCGCTACTGGAAGGGATCCCTCTGGTGCCCCATACTGCTGAGGTGTTTGTAGTTGGGCCCAGTTCGTGTGTACAGTCATAGCCTTGGGGAAGAGCTGTTTCTATGGGTGCTGAGGGTCCCTGTGGAGGAAAGAGTCCTCTGCTGAGGGGCTCTGCAACACACTCGCTCTCCCCACCTTCTACACCCAGATAGAAGCATGGGAGGGTAGAGGACAGTGATTTGAGGTTGGTCCTGGTGCTAAATGTGGTGCTATCCAAAGGAGGAAATGCTTATTTGAGTTTTATTAGGTGAATCAATTTGACCCAACTCTAGGTCCCTTTGAACTTGAACTTGAACCACCCTGTTTAGGTTAAATAATTAGAGCTTCAAACAATTGGAAACAAACAATTATATCTATCGTGTTTGAACCTTCTCAACTGGTAGACTATAATGTGAGTTTTTGCCATTTAACCAACTCTAAATGAGGTAAAGTTAATAATAATAATAATAATAATTATAGTAAAATGATTTCCTCTTTACTGGAAGAAGGATTGTTTCCTCTCTCTTTGACACAAATGGTTGTGATGAGAAGCAGTCTTCTTGTCTGTGTCCAGGGAAATACTATTTGCCTTAAAAAAGTCTTTCCATTTACAAAAACATGGATGAAATTGGGGGAAGTTATGATAAGTCTAATAAGGTAAGTATAGAAGAAAAACACTAAATGATACCACTTAAGTGATAAATTTAAACTATTCAGGATGATAACAGGGGAGAAAATGATGGTGGATGCCAGGGACCAGAAGAGACAGAATCGGGAGTTAGTTTCAGCAATGTAAGATGATTGCATTCCAGAGTTTTTCTGTATAACTTATTCCCTGCAAATACTATATTAGACACGTAAGGTTTTCCGGAAAGAGTGGTTCCTGTGCTTACACACACACACACACACACACACACACACACACACACAC
>CABHPH010161632.1:18116-36967 GCA_902168325.1 Peromyscus nudipes | reverse complement strand
GTCCTGGATTTCCGCACGGTTTCCCTAGGAGGCAGGCTTCTTGGGTGTTTAGGAGTGGTTTGGTTCTTATTGTTCAGTGGGCTTGTACTACCCTCTTGTTCCCACATGTTTCTACTCACCTCCATCCTCAGGGCTGCCCTCTCACCTCCAGGCTTTCTCATCTCCTGCCTCACATTGTTCAAGATAGGACTGGTCGGTCTTTCCTCCAGGTCAGGTGACTCTGAACCAGATCCCATAGCAGTGGCCAATCCCATCAGTACACTTGTGTTTTGGAGAATAGGTAGACCAACTTGTCACGTGACTGTTTCCCACAGTGACCTATGCATGGTAAGGCCTGAGTGACAAGGATCTGAAGATTCAGGCCAGAGCCCCAGTTTTCCCAGCCTACTCAGATCCTGGAGAATTCAGTACAGAGTCATCCAGTGTCTGGGACTGCCCTCTGTGGTTTCTTGTGTTGTATTCCTAGCTCCTAGATACCAAAGTCGTAACTTTGTATCCTCCTGGTTCTCCCAGACACCTGACTTCAGGCTGAGTACTCAAGAAAGACCTTCCAAGTTGATGCCTTAGGTCAGTGGTTCTCAACATTCCTAATGCGGTGACCCTTTAACACAGTTCCTCATGTTGTGGTGACCCCCACCCGTGAAGTTATTTTCATTGTTACTTCATAACTATAATTCTGCTACTGTTATGAATCAAAATGTAAATATTTGTGTTTTCTGATGGTTTTAGGTGACCCCTGTGAAAGGATTGGTTGACCCCCAAGGGGTCACGACCCACAGTTAGAGAACTACTGTCTGAGATGATGTGGACTTGAAGGAGGGTAGGCAGGGTTGTTTGGAAAGATGGAATGAAGGGCTGGGGTGTCACTCAATAGTAGAACACTCGCTCAGCATGCATAAGCCCATGGTTTGTATCCCCAGCATTGGGTGGGGATGCTTGTAAGATGAGGACCTGTGATTCCCTTGGGTACACTGGAGAAGCCATTATGTCATCACAGGTCCATCAAAGGCAGAGTGTTCCAAGTCTGGTCTCCTGTTGTGCCTTCGTGTGCAATCAAGACAAGATAGAATCTTTGTCCTCATAAACATCTAACAAATGATGGAGGATATGTGTCCAAACAAACCCACTTGGCAGGACATGGGGTGCTGTCGAGGGGAAGCCTCTGTCTTATCTATCATACCTTGAAGGGTACACAGGCCTTGAGGCTGGGGTTGCCTTCGAAGGCAAGAAGGTGGGCGAGTTGGAAAAAAGAGGCCAGTGGGAATTTCAAAGCCATGATGTGGTCCTTCCAACTGGTTGGTCATTCTTTCCCGTTCTTACCCTAAATGGTCATGACACATAATCTCTTTACAATTTTTATTATTTTACTTGCTATCACAAGACCGTAACATTTTAGAGAGTCAAGGGAGATTAAGGGAGGTGGTGTAGAATAGACTTTTCAAACCTTTGATTACCTCAGAAAACATATTTGCTTACTTTACCAGGAAGTTGGTTTTTGGTTTTGTTTTCCATGGGTGCCAAGAGGGGATTAATGAGTAGCCGCTGGCTTTGCCAGCTTTCTTTTGATTTCAGTTTATATAATTAAGTAGTTCCCAGAATGACTTGAGGTTCTCCATCTGCATCAAAACACCCTTCTCCAATGTGTCAGAGGTCAGCAGTGATCCAGGTTGAATAGAGGGTGGGGAAGGAAAAAGCTTACCTGGCTTTCAAGCATCCCTAATGTGTAAAAAGGTCAGTGGTTATGCTTTGGGGGAGTGCATAGGAGCTGTGTGAGGAAGAAAGCAGATCCAAAGCAAGGTGTATTCTGAGCCATTCTGATCAGAAATAACATGGAAACACCCGGTTCCTTTGGAATTTCTAGCCATGGGGGCATATGGTGGGCACTCAAGAATGGGCAGCGGTGGTGGTACTCGCCTTTCATCCCAGCACTCAGGAGGCAGAAGCAGGCGGATCTCTGTGAGTTTTGGGCTGTCTACAGAGTGAGTTGCAGGACAGGCAGGAATACACAGAGGGACCCTATCTTGAAAAACAAAAAAAAAGGCAAGCACTCAGCATAGATGTACTAGGAACCTACTATGTGCAAGACTTAGTCCCAGTTGATGGAGAGAATAGGAAACAAAACTCAGGCTAGGGTGGCATTGAACTTCTGATCTTCCTGCCTGCACCTCCTGAATGCTGTTTGTGCAATACTGGGTCCAGAACTCAGAGTGTCCTGCATGCTAAGCAGGCACTCCACCAACTAAGCTAAACCCTAGATCTATAGCACTTACTTTTTTAAAAAAAGAGAATTACAAAAATTTCTCTTTGGGGCCTCTCTTTCCCTTAAAAAGAAAAAATTCCTAAGAACCAGTTCATAAAATCCAGAACTCCCCACAGCCCCTGCCTTCCTGGAGCATAGAGACTTCCTTAGTTAGGGTTCTATCGTTGTGATAAAACATCACCAAAAGCAAGTTGGGAGGGAAAAGGGTTATTTTTGCTTACAGCCGATAAGCCCATCACTGAGGGATGCTAAGGCAGGAACCTGGAGGCAGGAACTGAAGCAGACACCGTGGAGGAGTGCTGTTGCCTGCTTGCTCCTTGTGGGTTTCCTGGTCTGCTTCTTACAGCACCCAGGACTGCCAGCCTAGGGTTAGTACACTGCCCGAAGTGAGCTGGAGTAGCCCGACCACGCCGCCCCAACTATCATCAGTGAAGAACATGTACCAGAGGCTGGCCCACAGGCCGATCTGAGGAGGGCGTTTTCTCAATCGAGGTTCCCTCTTCTAAAATGCAATCGCTTGCGTCAAGTTGATATAAATCCAGGCAGTACATAGACACCGGGGAAATGATAGTCACACAAATGCAGCGTCCCCTGAGCTATAACAGGGGACGTGATACACGACAGAGGGGCTAGTCCTTGCCAGGAACGTCAGGGACAGCTTCCTCCAAGAGAAGATGGCTGCACTGAGATCTTCGTGATAAGGAGATGGGGGAACGCGTTGTGGGAGAGAGGGGAAAGGGCGAGGCAGTCCAAACAGCAAGAACATGAATCCAAGTTCTAGGGCAGAAGGAATAAGGGCCAGCCAGAAGGCGTGTGACTCGGAAGATCATGTGAGTCCTACAGTGTGGTAAGGTGTTTTTACCTGTGCTAAGAGGAACACAAGCCTTTAAAAGCGTTAAGGAGGGCTTGGCGGGTTACTCCGTGGATAAAAGCGCTCGGCTGTGCAAGCGTAAAGGCCCGAGTTTGGATCCCCAACACCCGTGTAAAATTCTGGGCATGTCTGCACATTCCTGTAACTCTGGCATTGGTGGGCAGAGAGGGGCAGCTCCTGACACTGCCTTGGCCAGATCACTTGCCTCTTGAACCAGGACAAGCTGACTTCCGGTTCAGTGAGAGACAGTCTCTAGGTAAGAAGACAAGAGTGATACAAGAGGATGCTTGATATCTTGCACTGGCCTCTACACATGTGTACGTGGTTCCACATACCCACACACTCGTGCATGTACAGTATACATACAACAACACACACACACACACACACACACACACACACACACGCACACGTATTAACAACAGTAGGGTGAGAGGAGGAATGTGGAAGAGTATCATCAGATTTCCATCTCAGCAGAGCCCCTCCCCCTACAGAATGACCAGCATCAGGACGGGAAACTGAAATACATGTAGAAACATTCCTAACAAAGCAGAACTCTAGACAAGAGATAAAGGCTGCTTGAGTCAGAGAGGTGGGCATGCCAGTGGTGAAGACCAAAGAGAAGTGAGCAGGTGGGAGAAATGTAAAGGTACAATAGGAAGAGCAACAGGGCTGGGGGGGAGGTGAGAGGGAGGTGGGAGAGGGGGGATTAAAGATGACTGCTGCGGTTCTACCTTGAGAAACTGGCTGAAGGTGAAGACTGGACCTCAGACAGGAAGCTCCGTGTGAGGACCAGCTTGCTGAGGAAGACGATGGGGTCCGTTTTGACATGTTGGTTTTAAGTGCCTGGAAGGCATCTGGAGGGGGATCAGAAGCAGATAGGTGGGTCTGGAGCTTACAGAAGACGTCCAGGCAGGAGGGGTGAGCGTATGACTCATCCGTGCAGAGAGCCATGGAAACTGTGGGTGTGCATAGATCAGCTCACACCACCAGGAGGCCCAGCGTCCAGCCTTGTGGGCTCAGCACTTCATGGTTGTAGGAAGGTGTCTACGAAGAGGCAGAGACACAGAACAGAGAGAACCGAGGAAAGAAGGTAGACTCCACAGGAGGGGGCCAGCCTGAGGACCCAGGGAAGAAATATTTGTTGGGAGAGAAGGTGATCGGGGAAGATAATGGAAAAGAGACATGCAGCAGTAACAGCGATTAGTACTGCCAATAACAATAGGCCTGGCTAATCCTCATGAATCACCAGCTATGAACGGGGCATTTTACCATGTAATCGAGGGTTAGAGATGTAGCTAGCCTAGCATGCTCAAGACTCTTGAGTTTGAACCCCAGGTATTGCAGAACAAAATATAAAGCATAATTCTCTAAGGTAGACCCTGTATCCTCATTTTTGCAGGTCAGAAAGTTGACACAGAGAGATGACGTTCTTTGGCTGAGGTCAGGCGGCCAGTGAGGGACACAGTTGTGGTGGGCACTCCCCTTGGTCCTGTGACAGCCTCTGTCCTGAGGACTACATGGCTAATGTTAGGAGAGACTGCAAAAGGAGTGGGCGAGTTTTCCATTTAGAGATTTAGGTTTTTCAAATCCTCCACTGTGACCACAGCCCATGCTCAGGGTTGGTGACTGTGGACTGGATATAGTGGTCATTGTTTCTGATGGAATTGTTCAGCTCATGGGACAGTATGAATAAGCAGTGTGTCTGTGCTTGCCTGGAGAAAGATTGGTCCCATGGTCTCTAGGGTAGAGGTTCTCCAAGTGTGGTCCCTGGACCAGCATCATCTCCTGAGAACTTGTTAGAGATGTCCATGTCCAGGTTCCAAATCAGAAACAGCGTGGGCTGCAAGGATCCCTGCTCTCAAGAGCCTCTGCGTGATCCTGATGCTAAGGATGTTTGTTCTTGGAGGAAATCCCTTTTTTTCCCCTTTAAATTAAGTTTTAATGTACAAAGTAATAGGCTTCATGAAGGCATTTTCATACATATATCACTGTATTTTACTCATATTTAGCCTTTATTTCCCGTTATCCCCTCTTGTTAATCCCTTTCCTTCCCCTTGTTGGACCATTTTTTGCTTTAATTTTACACGCGAGTGTGCATGCACACGCACGCACATGTTTACACACACGCACACACACAGAGTTAAATCTAGATTCCACATATAGGCAAACACATTTATTTGTCCTTTTTCCCCTCCTGTTTTAGTTTTATTTCTGTGGCTATCATAAAACGTCCTAAGGAAAAGCAACTTGGGGAAGAAGGAGGCTGATTTGGCTTCCAAGGCCACGGTACGGTCCATCACAGCAGGGAATTCATAGTGGTGGGAGCGTGAAGCAGTCAGTGGCATCCACATTCAAGAGCAGAGAGAGAGAAATGCTTGTGGGCTTACTGCTCAGCCAGTCTTCTCTACTCTAATACAGACCAGGACCCCAAACCAGAGAATGGTGCTGCACACGCTCAGTCTGAGTCTTCCCACATCTCTTCAGGCCATCAGTGAAGGGTTTAAACTTTCCCACTTTTACAACTGAATTTAGGTTTCAGTTCTCTGGGAGGGGCAAACAGGTGTCTCTCCCAATAAAGGGCCATTTATCAACAAATTACATTCAGGGATGAGGGAGAGAGCATGAAAGTGGTCTGAGTCAGTCGCACAAAGTCGCCAAGGACAGTTCCTTCAACCCCCTTAAAACTTACCCAAGTATGTCCAAAGATAAAACCACAGCCAATTAAAAATATGCTAATGTACCTGCTGCTTGCTTAACCAATTATGTTTAAGATGACCTAACTGTTCCTGGAATTCCTCTAGCTGTGATTAAAAGGAGCCTGCACGCCCCCCTCGTGGTTGTCACCATTTTGTACAGGTGAACAACTCCGCATATGCTGGCTGCTTCTACAGAACAAACGCTCTTTGCTTTTACACTGTTTGAGTCTGGGGTCTTCCTTCAGTGTTTTCTCAAACTCTACAGTCTGAGTCTTCCCACATCGCTTAAGGCCATCAGGACAGCTCCCCAGAGATGTGCTCACATGTTAGCCTGATCTAGACCGTCCTTCATTGAGACTCTCTTGCCAGGTGATTCTAGACTACGCCATGTTGATGCAAACTAACCTTCACACCCACCCATTACTCTCTCTTGTGCCTCCCCACCTTCCTTTGCATCCTTTCTTCCTCCCACAGAGTCCCTCTTCTGCTTCTATGCCATATGCCCTTTTCATCCATTTTCCTCCAAATGGCACGATTTCATTCTCCTTTGAGGCTGAATAAAATATCGTGCGTATGCTCCTCATTTTTTTCGTTCTGTCGTTGATGGACATGTAGGCTGACTCTGTGTCTTTGCTGTAATGAATAGGGTAACAATATACCTGGATGTGCCAGCTCTCTCTGGTATGTGGATGCAGAATCCTCCAGGAACACACCTGGGAGTGATCTGGATGGGTCTTACTGTTGTTCGATTTTCAGTTCTTTGAACAGCCTCCATCCCGACTTCCAGAGTGGCTGCACCAGTTTGCATCCCCAACCAACAGTGTGCCCACCATTCTCCCATCTGTGCCAGCAGCTGTGGTGATTGGTACAGTTTGTTTTCTTGATGACAGCCATTCTGACCAGGATTAGGTGGAATCTCAATGTTGTTTTAATTTACATCTTAGAGGGAATCCCCGAGAAGAAAAAAGAGAACTAATTTAGAATTCTTAAGTCTTACTCTCGTAAAAATATCTTGACAGAAACCAGATGGGTGAGAGTCTGTAATTCCTCACCCTGGGCAGACACCAGGATCACCTGGAGATTTAACAGGGTCTGGTCTGGTCCCACCCTTAGAGTTGCTGAATCCTTTGGGTGGGATTTGGCCTGAACACTATTGGTCTTGAGGATATTAATGGGAAGGAATGCTTAGATCAGTAGTTCTCAACCTTCCTAACGCTACAACCCTTTAATACGGTTCTTGTGTGATGGTGACCCCCAACCATAAAATCATTTCGTTGCTACTTCATAACTGTAATTTTGCTACTGTTACTAATTGTAATATAAACATCTGCTATGTGACTCCTGTGAAAGGGTCATTTGATCCCTGAAGGGGTTGTGACCCACAAGTTGAGAATCACTGGCTTAGATGAACAATCAGCAAGGCAACATGAACTTCTGAGGACAAGTTGATGCTCTGGGAAAAAAAAACAGGGGAGGCCTTGGAGGGTGTCTTAGTTAGGATTTCTGTTGCTGTGAAGAGACACTATGACCATGGCAACTCTTTTAAAGGAAAATGTTTCACTGAGGTGGCAGCTTACAGTTCAGAGGTTCAGTCCATTATCATCATGGCAGGGAGCATGGCGGCAAGCAGGCAGACACGGTGCTGGCCACATCTTGATCAGAAGGCAACAGGAAGTGGACTGTCTGTCACACCGAGTGAAGCTTGAGCAAAAGAGACCTCAAAGCCCACGCCCACCCTCACAGTGACACGCTTCCTCCAACAAGTCCACACCCCCTAAGAGTGCCACTCCCTTTGGGGGCCATTTTCTTTCAAACCACCACAGAGAGGAACTATGTGACAAATGGAAGAGAGATTCTACCTTGGGTCCTCTTTGAATACCGGCAAAGCAGCATCCCATGGAAGAGATTAGTGTACACTTTCTACCAAAGAAATGGTAAGAGTGAAGTGGCTGTGTTTCATGAATGAAGAGCTATTTGTGGTTGGTTTTACTCAGTCTTAGGGGAAAATGATATTCTCTAGGGAGCTTCTTTTAGAATACATTTCTGTGCTAAGAATGTATCCAGGGGCTGAGGAGGTAGTTTAGCTGGTAGACTGATCCCAAGCACAACATAAAAGAAGCATGGCAACACACACCTCTAATCTCAGCATCAGGAAGTGGAGGCAAGAGGATCTAAGTTCAAGATCATTCTTGGCTACATAGCAAATTCTGATCTAGCCTGGGCTACATGAAACATGAGAATGAGAGAAGAGAAAGATGGAGGGTTATTGTGGAGAGCAAGGCGCCTTGTGTCTCTTTGGCCTCTCAGCCCTCCATTGGCTTGGCTCTCCGTCTGGTCTGGTCACCTGGCTGTCCCTAAGCATGTTCACTCTGTTCCCGCGGTGAGGTATCTGTCCCTGACTCGGTCTAGGAAGGTCTATCTCCTTCTAGACTCCTCCCTGGCTTCCTGGTCCGGATAGCAGCCTGTATCGTCACCTTGCTCAGTTCCCTTTGCTTTTCTTACTCCCAGTCTATCCATGTCCCATCTCCACCCTTGACTGTAGGCCACTAGGACACCACAGCTTATACCTGCTTCCCTGATGCCCTGAACAACATCCCACATGCTAGCTGCTTAGGACATGGTGAACTGTGTCAAGTGGATTCAGGCTTCTTTCTCCTCAAGTTATCATAGATACAGAGAAGGAGGGGCTACCCTGAGTGGTGGGTAACTGTGGCTTGGCTCTCGGGGGGCTGCGTTTGAGGGAAGGAAGCCTAGAGCAATGGTTTTCAACCTGTGGGTAGCAACCCCTTTGGGGTAGAGCAACCCCTTCACGGGGGTCACCTAAGACTATTGGAAAACACAGATTTTTATACTACGATTCATAACAAAAGCAAAGTTACAGTTATGACGTCGCAACATAATTGTTTTATGGTTGGGGGTCACCACAACATGAGGAGCTGTGTTAAAGGGTCTCAGCATGAGGAAGGTTGAGAACCTCTGATGTAGGGGCTTTCTGCAAGCTTTGTTTTGTGGCTGTACCACTCCAATCTGTGTCCGATTGCTACCTCCTCCTGTCCCCTTTTCAGATTTCTCCCTGCTTCCCTCCTGTAGAGATACCCATTCGCCATGAAGGCCACACTGCTGATCCGGCACAGCCATGGCTGGCTTAGTCCACCTGCAAAATCCTTCTGTATCTAGAAAACACCATTCGCACATTTCATGCATAGGACCAGGATTTCTTTGAGAGAATCGTTCTTCAGTCTACCCTATATACCCCAATACCTTGTATTTCCAAAGGGAGAGACTTGTCCAGGGCCACACCTCATGGCATGGTCAAAATCAAAATTCAGTTCTCTTTTCTATCAATCTCAGGATGATATCACAAAAGAAAGGTAAGAGTGATGTGTGTGTATGCGTGTGTGTGTGTGTGTGTGTGTGTATGAGAGAGAGAGAGAGAGACAGAGAGAGAGAGAGAGAGAGAGAGGAGAGAGAGAGAGACAGAGAGAGAGAGAGAGGAGAGGAAAGTCGGATGGCCTTGAACTTCTGAGCCTACTGCCTCTCTGCAGCCCTGAAAGTTGAGACTGCAGCCCTGCACCATACATGCAGTTTATGTGCTGCTGGGGATGTGACCCAGGGCTTCTTGTACCAACTGAGCCATGTCCCCGTCCCCAAAGAGAGAATTTTGCATGACACTTGAGACCCTGCCTAAAGGGCTTCCTCCCTTGGTCTGCCTCTGGAACACTCCATCAGCCTTCACCTGCCACAAGGCCTCGTGTGCCACCTTGAGTCCCGGTGACCCATCAGGATCACCAGAGGATAGCTAGTCCCAACGAGGTGCTGCGCTGATTTGGCTTAAGTGGTGTTTTCTTGTCTCCTTTTAGGACCGCCTCTTCTTCGTCATGGAGTATGTCAACGGTGGAGACCTCATGTTCCAGATTCAGCGGTCCCGAAAATTCGACGAGCCCCGTTCCCGGTTCTATGCTGCAGAGGTCACGTCTGCTCTCATGTTCCTCCACCAGCACGGCGTGATCTATAGGTAGCCTCTTCTCTCTTCCCTCTTCTAAGAACGGAAGCAAAGACTCTCCAGACACTTGCACTCCCTCCGGTCCTTGCTCAGCTGGTCTCCCAGCAGCTGGCTTTAGCTTGGCTGTTTGTTCCAGTTTGCATACAGAGGACTGGGGTGGAGGGTGGGGTGGGGTGGGGGTGCTGCTTATCACTATGAGTGTTAATATTTGAAAGGCCCCAGGAGATCTGACCAACTGTTTGTGCCCGTTTTGATTTAGTGCTCAAGCGTGACATTTCAAGTCTTGACGCTGTGATCTTGAGGCGAGCTTCACCCCTCAGGTCTCCTCCACCCTCTTCCTCGAACATCAGGGCATTCTCTTCTTGTCTTCTTCCTCCTGTGCCACGAATTTCCCCCACTTCCTGATCTCTCGGCCTTTCCTGAGTTTGTTTGGCTTAGCTGTCTCCAGTCCATAGACTCTGGGAAGGAGGAGTCCTGTGGAGGGCTGGAGGTTTATGCTCCGGGGGTGGGGGTGGGGGTGGGGAGTGGGAACTAGACATTATCCAACAGGAAGTGACTTTTTTCAGATTGTCCAGTCCTTTATTTATTGCTGGTAGCCCAGTCCCTTTCCAGCATACCACACAAACACACACACACACACACACACACACACACACACACACACACACACAGTTTTCCAGTAAAAAAGCAAAACTCTTTTTCTGTGAGGAATTCTGGGGGGGAGGAGTAAATATTTAAAATTAGCAACAAGGATACTAAAGTTCTGAAGGCTTTTTTCAGTGACTATCCATTTCTTTCCTCGGTCTTTGCTTCCTTCCTTGCTAAATCTTGGGTGATAGAGGAGCTGCTTTGGCTGAGGCCAGAGTTAGGCTCTCCCTTCAGCATGTCTGACCCATTCTGGGAGCAACGGCTGGACTCTGTTCTCTGAAAGGTTCTGGTCAAGCTCACCCCAGGCTTCCCTTCCTTCTGCCATTCTCCAGCTTCATAAAGCCGGGGATGGGAATGGGGGTGGGATGGGAGTATTCAGTGCTTCCCTGCAGACCATACTCCAGACCAGCAGTTCTCAACCTGTCTAATGCTGCATGCAACCCTTTAATACAGTTCCTCATGTTGTGGTGACCCCCAACCATAAAATTATTTTCATCGTTTTTTCATAACTGTAATTTTGCTACTGTTACGAATCATAATGTAAATATCTGATATTCAGGATATCTGATATGTGACCCCTGTGAAAGGGTCATCCAATCCCCCCACCAAAGGAGTCACAACTCACAGGTTGAGAACCACTGAGTAGCCTGACCTTTGGGGATCCATGTCTATGTTTCACGTTGCTGTCTGGCCTATACCACACAGCCTTGGAGTCTAGGAACATCCCCTACTCATTATTCTCAACCATGTCTAATGCTCAGTGTCTCGCCATGCTGTGGTGGAGGTGACAGCCAAGTCAGCTTCCCATCTGAAGTCCGGGTCCTTCTAAGGTCATGTGTGCTGATTGACAGAATTTCGTTCTCAAAACTTTAGTGTTGATGAGGCTTGCTTGAGGCCAGCTGGAGAGAAGGGTTTACCTTCTCAGACCCTCCAACCTCAGAGAAGGACTAGATCCTCTTCTCAAGGGCTCATGGGCCACCTAAGGTGACAACCCCTTTGATAAACTCAGAGGCAAGTTTGAGTATAAGATCTTTATGTCTACCCTGGGCATCGGTGGACATGAGCCCAAGATTTTAAGAACAGCTTGGACAGGACAGCCTCTTAAAAAACAATGCCACGCCTCTGCCACAGCGTGTGTCACCACCTCACTAGTGACATCAGATTGTCTTTGTTGTGTTGTGTTGTTGTTTAGAAGTAACTCACAAGTTTACCAGCTTGGTGGGGGAAGAGAAGGGAACATACAGAATGTAGTTCCCTGGGGGTCACCTTCAGTTCTGTTGGATGCACCTACCACTGGTCACATGTACAAGGTTTAGACTGGTAGTTCTCAACTTGTGGGTCACAGGGGTCACATATCAGTTATCCTGTATATCAGATATTTATAATTCATAACAGTAGCAAGATTACAGTTATGAAGTAGCAACAAAATGGTTTTATGGTTGAGGGTCACCACACCATGAGGAACTCTGCTAAAGGGTTGAAGCATTAGGAAGGTTGGGAACCACTGGTTTAGACCATTGTGTGGACACTTCACTAAAGTGCAAGTGCTTCTAAGGGCCATTTTTTTGGTCTTAAACCTGTAGTACTTTTTAAATTCTTACACTATATGTTCTTGTGCACAGTTCATACTCACGTTGACATTTATAATCTGTTCCTCGGGTAACTGACTATCTTCTTCACTGTTCTGTTGCTGTGAAGAGGCACCATGACCGTGGCAACTCTTACAAAGAAAAGCATACAACCGGGGACTAGCTTACAGTTTCAGAGACTTAGTCCATTATCATCATGGTGGGAGAGCATGGTGGAACACATGGCGTGGGAGCTGTAGCTGAGAGCTTTACATCCTCATCTGCAGGAAGGCAGAGAGAGAGAGAGAGACAGACAGACAGACAGACAGACAGACAGACAAACTAGGTGGGGTGGGGTGGGTTTGACACCTCACCAGCAACACTTCCTCCGACAAAGGCACACCTACTCCAACAAGGCCACACCTCCTAATCCTTCCAAAGACTTCACCAACTGGACACTAAGCACGCAAATTTATGAGCCTGTGGGGGCTGTTATCATCCAAACTACCACACGTGGGAACTGCAACTCCAGAGAAATTCCCTTCTGCCTTCAGGATAATGACCTGTACCCCAGCTTCACGCAACCGTCCCTCCCTTCCAGCCTGCTGTGGTTTTATGCTTCTCCTAAACAAGATAGTATCTCTCCAAGTGATGTGTTTGGCAGATCCCTCTGCTGCTGACCTTGTCCCTGGCTCTCGGAGGTGCACACGAGAGAGTGTTTACGTGGGGTGGCACAGGACAGCACTCTTCTCATCGATGGTGTTCAATGCATGCTTTCTGTTCCGGCATGTTCTGTTCTAGAACTGTCCAGTCTGGGACTTGCTGCTCCGTAAGGCTGAAGTTCCCGAAAGTCTCTGTTTGAAGCATTCCTGACATACACATTTTTTTTTTTTTTTTGTTACTCTGAAGGCCACCTCATTCCTTTCTGTGTCTTATAGTACAGATTCGGGAGGCCCAGGGGATCGGTATGTCCCATGTTGCCTTCATCCCAAGCTGCCAACGGTTTGAGTCTGAGGTTGACACAGAGAGGCTGTGGGTATGCGCCCTTGCTCCTGCCCGTTCTGTTGCTGAACAGCCGTTGTACTGTGGGTGAGATCATGGTGGTGGGAAACAGGGGTCTAGGTGGCAGATAGGCAAGGCCAGGCTGCATGGATTTCACTGTTAAAGTTAAGATGGTTTTCCATCTTTCCCACTGGAATTTTTATGTACACCAATTAGTGGCGAATCGGCTAGGATTCAATAAGTAAGGGGAGGGGTCACTTCTCTAGCCAGTGGCTCATACTTAAAGCCCAAGTTGCTAGGCACAGCTGCCTTTTCCTCTAGTCCCTCTTAGACACAGGCTCTCTACCCCAGGGGACACAGGGCACTCCCCAGGTTTAAACAGTGAGATAGTGTAAAACTTAAATGTTACTTTAATCAGATATGAATACAGATAAAGCAGCAGACAGCTCCGTAAGGTGTTTAGACAAATAAGTTTCTCTTCTCCTTCCAAAAAATCTTCTACTGTCAACTTCCTTAGCTTTTACTGCACTCCTCTGTACTTTTGGATGGGATTATTTTATCGTCCCTTTGCTGTATTTTAGGTATTATCTATTGACTTGCCACTGTGTAAGAAGACTTTAGTCCTCCTTGTTGACCACCATCTGATCCCACACCCTACCGCATACACCTTTCCCAACCCTGCCTCCTCTCACTATAGTTACCGTATCTTGATTAAGTGACTGTACATTGCATACTTTGTTAGGACGGTTGAAATGCCTTTTGGGACTGAGTCGTGTGGTGTACTAGGATTACTTTTCCTCTGCTGCATGTAATTTGGGTTTGCTTTCCCTGGAGTTAATAATTATGCCTTTGTGCTCTATGCACACCTTGTTGACTCAGCCCCAAACTCTCCACAAATGCCCACATCATCCCGTAAGACATCCTTTTGCAGTTGGTGTTTCGCCTGTTTCATATTCTTGGGTGACTTTCTCTCATTGCCTTCTAAACTACTCCAGCGTGAAGAGCTGCCCACTGTGCCAGCTCTGATCTGCCGGGCCTGTTCTCTGTTATCTGATTCATCTTTTTCTGGCTTCTCTTTCCCATATCCCATACCCTTTTCTCTCTTTTTAAAAACATTTTGGCCGGGAGGTGGTGGCGCACGCCTTTAATCCCAGCACTCGGGAGGCAGAGCCAGGCGGTTCTCTGTGAGTTCAAGGCCAGCCTGGGCTACCAAGTGAGTTCCAGGAAAGGCGCAAAGCTACACAGAGAAACCCTGTCTCGAAAAAAAAAAAAAAAAACTTTTTGTTATTTCTTTGAAAATATCATACCTACATGTATATAATATAGATTCCCACCATTTATTGAAGCACCAAATTGAGTAGTTTTCTAGAACTATATTGTTTTAGTTTCCTTTCTGCTTCTGTGAAAAATAGCTCGGGGAGGGAAGAGTTTATTTTGCTTTATACTTCCAGCTTATAGTCCATCATTAAGAGAAGTCAGGACAGAAACTCAAGTCAGGACCCATGGAAAAATGCCACTTCCTGGCTCCCTCTCTGGCTTTCTCATAGACTCATGCTTAGCTGGCTCTCTCCTATAGGCCAAGACCATCTGCCTGGGGACAGTGCTGTCCACAGTGGGATGAGCCCACCCACATCAATTAGTTATCAAGATAAGTCTCCACAGACACGTCCAGAGGTCAATCTGATTGATGCAATCCCTTCAGGTGTCTCCTCTCAGATGACTATACAATTTGTCAGACTGCCAATCAAGGCTAATCATAGGGGAAGTGAAGCATTGAGCCCCCTCCCCCCTTATGCCTGAAACCATCCTGTCTTTACCTTCAACTGATGAAGGCTGAAAGCGGTTTTCACTCAAAATTGAAGAGACTGTTCTGGTATTGAATAATTCAGGGTTACCTGTGGTGTCTTCTTGACTCTCCTCGTTTGAACCTATTTTTCCCCCAGAGATGTGTTAAAGTCTTTCTGCGTCTAGTATTTCAGAATTACCTAGTGATATGGTATAGGTCTGTTTTGATCTGTTGTGCAAGACACTGATAGATCTTTTCAGTTTGGAAAATCAAACCCTTCGGTTCCGAAAGCTGCAGTGTTACTTCTGAGGACTTCCGTCCCTTCTGTTAACTTTCTCTAAAATTACCTTGTGGTTATGGGACTAGTCAAGTTGGGTTCACTATAGACTAATCTGGATGACTGCTTAGTCAGGAAAATCCTATAGATATTTTTAGCCCCTCCCCCTGGGATTATATTGCCTTGAGAAGACTCTTGTCCCTATAGGGAAGTGTGAATATACAATGTATATCCCATTATGACTACTTGACTAGCCTTTGGAACTGAATGATGCAGCTTGCTCGGTCAGAGCCAAGTGACGGGACAGGGCTGGAAGACCAGCCTCAGGTCTCTGTCTAGTTCCCCATCGTCACTGTCTTGGTACCCACCCTCCGAGTCTGGCAACACTCTGGTTCCCTTCTCCAGAAAGTAAGTTGCTGGGTGCAGGTGACGGGGTAGTTCCAGGCAAGCCTGGCCAGCTGGGTTTATAACTACACCTCAACTAACTCTCATCTCTCCATCTCCATCTCCCTGGAAACAACTTACTGTTTATTCCTGAGCTCCGGAGGAGGGTTGAAATTTTGCAGGATAAATTTAATTTTTCTTGATTTTTTCCCCTCATTGCTGACTCAGGACTCAACGTTTTTTGGCCAGATAACTCAATTCCCATATTCCCCTGTGCTTTACACTTCCAATAGTGTATGGTTATTGCTTCTTCTATTACTTCCTCCATCTGTGTGAACAGTTTGGGGAAAGACAGAAAAATAGTAATAGGTACCCTATCTACCATCTTTATCCAGAGGTCAGTAGCTATGACAACAATAATAACCACAGCACCACCATGGATGCCCTAAGGTTGCTATGGTTACTCTCCACAATATTTGTGATGTTTCCTAAGAAAGCTCTCTTACCAGATCCCACCACCTTCTCCGCCACAGTCAGGTCACCCTGTCCCTGCTACAGCCTGTCTCGGTTTCACATGGGAAGCAGAGTTCTATTTTAGAGACGACACTGAGTTTGGGGTCAGAGAACTGGAACTGAAGGCCGGGTCAGCCTCAGCTTTGTTGTGACTTCCTAGCCAGAATAATCAGACTGGTTTTTGTTTTTTGTTTTTTGTTTTTTTTTTTACCATGCCATGGGAATTATAGCAGAAACCAATTTGGGCTGTTTTAAAAATGACGTGAGAAAACATCCGCAGAAGGGCTGTGTGCAGTCCCGGGCACCTGGAAGGTTCTGTAAATATTGGTTGGATAGATGGGGAATATTGGGTTTTGGAGTCAGAGAGTGTCTGGGACAACCCCCTCCCCCCCATCCAAATTCATATATTGAAGTTTTAATCTCCAACACATCAGAATATGACTCTATTTGAAAACAGAGTCTTAAAAAAAGGTAATTACAGTTAAGTCAGGATGGATTCCAATGCAAGACAACCGTGACCTATAGAAGAAATGGAAATTAAGACCTAGAAAAGTCCAGAGAAAGGACCATGAGAAGACATTTGGAGAAGATGGCCGTCTTCAAGCCAAGGAGAACATCCTCAGAAGAAACCAACCTGCCAGCATCTTCACCTTGGATGTCTAATTGTCACAGCTGAGAGAAGTCAATTCCTGCCGCTTAAGTTGTCCAGTTTGTGGCGACTCTCACAAATACAGAGGAGCTGGGGTCAAGAACCTAGATCGCCACTCAC
Source organism: Peromyscus nudipes (assembly GCA_902168325.1). Classification (NCBI taxonomy): domain Eukaryota; kingdom Metazoa; phylum Chordata; class Mammalia; order Rodentia; family Cricetidae; genus Peromyscus; species Peromyscus nudipes. Next base: position 20,187 of record CABHPH010161632.1, on the reverse strand, counting down.
GTACAGCCTCGTCTCACTGAGCCACAGCCTCGTAGGTCAAATGTGCTAATAGTGAAATCAGAAGAGCAAGATGGGCAAGACCTGTGGGATTGGCATGGGTTGTGTAATAAGCTCGTGGACAGAAACGTGCCTGGGGAGGCGGTTTGGGGGATCGGCCAATGAGCCGTCTGTGATGAAGGCCATGTTACAAGCCCCTGTTGGGTGAATGGGCTGGTAGGCGTGTGAGTTCTGTGGTGCAAGTTAAAGGCCCATCCGAGCAAAGCCTCAAACTCAGCACCAGCGGGTATTTCAGAGACAGGAGCCTTTATTTGATTCTAATCCATTCCGGTTAGAGCAGTGGTTCTCAATCTTCCTAATGCCACGACCCTTTAAATACGTTTCCTCATGTTGTGCTGACTCCCAACCATACAGTCAGTTTCATTCCTACTTCATAAATGTCATTTTGCTACTGTTGTGAATCATAACATAAATATCTGATATGCAGGATATCTGACATGTGACCCCTGTGAAAAGCTTGTTTGACCCCCCCCAAGGGGTTGTGACCCACAGGTTTAGAACCCCACTGTATTGGAGCCACAAGACAGAAAAGTACAGTCATTACTTAGTATGTACCGTGATATACTTCTGGGATCACTGCAGATACTAAAATCCAGACCAACTCAAGCATTGCATGCAAAATGGAGTCTATTGGCAAATAACTTGCATGCTTGCTCTGTAAACCCCGCCATTCCTTACTACCTAAAACACTGCCGGGGCTGTGTGCATGGTTGTTATGGTGCACTGTTTAGGGAACAGCAAGAATAAAAGCGTATGTTTGGAGCAGACGCAGTTTTTAAAACCTGTTTTGCCTGTGAGGTTGGGCATTTCCATGGCTGTAGGAGTTGGGGATATGTTTGGAAGCTGACTGTGCTGATCTCTGCCCTGACTACAGGCAGAGAGTGGGAACAGCCAAAAATGTCTGCTAATGGGGAAACCTCAGAGTCTGCCATTGGCATCTCAGTTTTCTCTTGGGCTCTATTTGCCACATTCATGAGCCACAACTGCACAGCCATCCCTGAGCCCCTCAGCAATGTGCACTTTAGTCGCGAGACTCTGTGATCCCCCCGCCATGCCGACTACTGAAAATGCATCCCTTAATAAAGGCATGCTAAATATTCTCCCATAATCTTGAGAGAGAGACAGCTATGCTTTTATGGATCCAGATTTATTTCAAGGTGAGGCCGTCTTTTGCCCTAAACTGATTTCTCATCAGTGTTTCCTACGGGTAATAGCATGTGGCGGAGTCACTGTGACATGGGGGGGGGGGGACGACAGGGAGCAGACAGTTGGTTGGAACCAAAGCCGTATTTACATTCCTCCGGGGAAGCCAGGATACTGCTAACCAGATCAGAAGTGGGGTTCTGAATTTCGTTGACATCGGAGATTCAGAACAAACAGGAAGTGTAGAACCAGAGGGAATGTCCTCATCAGTGGTCTGGTCAGTGTTTGAGCTAGGACTGTATGTTCAGAGACAAAATGGTCAGGGATTCCTACGTGTACATGTGACCTGGTACCTAGCAGAGGGGAGAGCCCAGTGTCAGGGTGAGGAACACAACTCACACTCCACACTCTGCGTCTTTAACCTTCGGCTTCTCCATCTGTGAAACCAAGGTGTTCACTCTCCCCCACAGAGAGACCATGAGGATGACATGAGTTCATGCGTGTGAAACGTTATCATCCTGTCTGGCATGCACACATCACACACTCACTAAGTTAGTGGCTGAATGTCCAGCTGGTAAAATTCACATTGTTCTCAGAATGTGGCCTGCCAGTTGGTGGACTGACGGAAACATCTCTTCTGGTTAAGTCTTCCAAACAAAGACATCTCTGAGACACTGAGGCATTGGACCTGTCCTGTGAAGGGGAATGGGATAGCTGCGTGTTTCTTTATGAGCACGCAAGGCTCCATAGAAGCCGAAATCTTGGAACGAGTGTCACTGCAGTGGATTCAAGCGGAGGCGAGATTCTCCAAGCTTGAGTCATACGATTTTGTTTCTTTAAGGCCCTTGGCTAATGATTGAGCTACTAAAAA
>CABHPH010161632.1:0-17716 GCA_902168325.1 Peromyscus nudipes | reverse complement strand
TGGGACTTGCACACAAGTCTCTTTCTGTCACAAGATGATCCCTATCTGTCTTCCTAGCTGCTTCTCCCAGTGACTCCTCTCTGAGTCACCTCTTGAGCCTAGCAAGTATGTTTTTGACTGGCCTGTGACACCGCCAGCCGTGACGCGCACTTACTCCTTCCCGAACAGTAACAGTCCCCACACAGCCCGTTTCCTCTGAGATTTTGTTTAAGAACATCAGAACTTTTCCTAGACTATAGTGGGTTTTGCTCACTTAGCTGGTTCCTTCTCATCCTCTAAATAGTAGTGCATTTCCCCTGGCCTTTTCCAGCACACTTGGCTGCTGCTGCTTCTCTTTACCTTGCATCTGCTACAATATATTAAAGCGGGTCTCCCACTGAATTGTCTATTTCTTGGTTGAATGAACCTATAGGTATCCCGTGGATTATAATAGATTGATGATTTCCTGCAACGAACCACAATCTCTTAATGCATATATTTAATTTACGACAAGAAAACAAAGCAAAGATATCTACTCTCAAGGAGGATGGAGATGGGGTGGGGGGACTTCACTGAACATATTTGGCCATAGGATATTTGGCCATAGGATAAAATTTTTCATGGCTTCTTGCTGGACCAACCTTTCCCTGGACTCTTTTAGAGTGCACAGCCCTGTGCCACATGTCCTTCTGTCCCCTCACTGTGTCTAATTGAGGCATTGCTACTGGACAAAGAACACCAGGGTAGAAACCAGACCGGAAACTAGTTAAGTTCCGTCTCAGCTGGAAGGCCTTGAACAAATGACTTTCCTTCGAAGGGCCTCAGTTTCCCTACCCATACAATGATGGCCAGACAGGATGAGCTAGCTTTGTGATCCAAAGACTGACAATGTCTTGACCATAACCCAAAGTTGTCTTCATTATCTCTGTGAGGTCCTGGAATGTATTGGTATCGAAGGTAACTCTTGGGAGGGTTTAAAGACCATAGCCATGATTCCTATAGTTCCTTAGAATATGTAACTTCATTGGCTGGTAATACCAGTGATAGGTTTACACACACACACACACACACACACACACACACACACACACATCCAATTTGTCTACAGTGCTCTCTTACTAAAAAAAAGGAATAGTTTTCAAGGCTCCGATGTAGCCAATTTAAGTATTTACTCCTGTGGTGAGCACACTACCTTGAGGAGCTACAACTGGCGTGTGTGCAAGGACGTCTAGCCAAGGGCAGAGATGCATGCTGGTGAAGTCTTGGCCCCTCACAGACACCTGCCTGTCAGAAGCAGGGATGCCATTGGCCCCTTTGCTGGGAGTATGCTCATCTGCGGTCTCTTGAAGGAGAAGGTTGTTGAGAAGCCACCACGAAAATGCCCGTGTTGTCCTGACATCAGGTTAACAATGGTTGTTAAGGCACTCTGGTATGCTAGGTGTGCTCCAGGATGCTCTGCTCAGGACAGGAGACATCCAGTCTCTGCCCTCTTGGCCCGTGGGTGGGAACAGCAGACAATGAAACAAGCCATAACAATAAAAACTGATAAGAGTTATGAGAGGGAAATACATGGGACTGCCCGAGAAACACAGTGAGGTCCCCGGGCTGGCCAAGAGATAGTCGGCGAAGGCTTTGGGGAAGAAGCGGCATCTCCCAGAGAGGCCTGAAGGGGGTAGGCAGGAGGTGGCCAGAGGAAAAGGATGTGGAGGGTGTGGAAGGATAGAGGGCAGGGTGTACAGAGGGTTCATACAGGGGGATGGGAGGACCCCCAAACAGACCTGTGGGCCTGAGAAACTAATATATACTGGAACTCAAAGCCCAAAAGGCAGCTTGATGAAAAGTGAGGTGAGACCTGGGAAGCAAGGGACCCTTGATGAAGGGGCTTTGGGATGAAGGTCACAGCATGATCTTGGGGTGTGTTGTATGTGGTAACTAAATGATAGGCATGCTATTTCCTAGAATTTTAGAGATGGAAGAAAAATTGAGAGGCAGCTGCTCCCTTTCATTTTTTTTTAATAGATGAACAAATTGAAACTCAGATTTGTCCAAGGCCACTCTGTCTCTTAGTGACAAAATTAGAACTTTGCATCAGGACTCCAGGGTTCTGATGTGTGCTGATAAATTAGCTCCCAGGAAAACAAAACAAACCAGATTTGCCGCATTTTCCTATTTCTGTGGAATAAATGTTCTCCCCGGGGCCAGTTTCCAACTATAAGTATTTTAACAACCAGCTCACCAAATTCCTGAAAAAATGTTGTAATATGCTCCAGTGAACTGATACATGCCACCACAGGGCCCGGGGAGGAAGCAGTCCTGTGACCTATCTCTCCCCAGCTCAGTGTCAGCCATTGCAGAGCAATTATATCCTAACAGTCAGTAAAGCATTGTAGATGAAGTTCCCTGACCTACCAGAGAGCCTTAGTCATTTACTAGCATGCTACTTGAGTACATTTTCTACTGGCCCATAGGAAGAAATTTCCCCAGAAAACAGACAGTGCTGTCCTATATTGTCACCTCACAGCTCTGGACTTCATTTTCAAGACCGTGAGTATTCAGTACATTTAGAATAGCATTCATTTTAAGAGCAACTGGTGTTTTATTATTTATTTTTTTTTAACTTTTTAATTTTGGCTGGAGAGATGGTTCCATCAGTAGTGTGACTTCTTTGCAAGCACGAGGACCTGGGGTTAGTCCCTAGAACCCACATAAAAAAAAGAAAGCTGCTGGGCGTGGTAGCACGTACTTGTAACCCCGGCGCTGAAGAGACAGAGACAAGCAGATCCCCAGGTGCATAGCCAGCTGGTCTAGCCTCACGTCGAGTTTCAGGTCAGTGAGAAATCTCATCTCAAAAACGGGCGATGGGGAAGAGGAAAAAGCGGCACCTGAGAAAGATCGACGGGGCTTGTGTACACGTAGATGTCTCATGCTCTAAACTCACGCACACGTCCATGTCAGTTTGATCGGATTGAGAGAACCCTCAGAGATGAATGCAGCAGCCCCCTCGCTTGTCTGTGAGGGCATTTCCAGAGGTGACTAGACCATGAGGGCTGTGACCTAATCAGAAGTTTAACCCCTTGGTGGACTGAAGACTTGAATAGACATTTGAAAGGTGATGAGCTGTGAGAAGTGAGGCCTGGTTGGAAAAGCAAAGTCATCGGAGGCATTTCTTTGAAGGACGCCAAGAGGCCCAGAACCTTTCCCTATCTTTCTTTCTCTCCTTCCTGGCCACCAGGAACTGAACAGTCTCTGCCACATGATATTCTACCCCACCTGAGGTCCAAAGCAACAGATCCAGCCACCACTGAGCCCAAGTCCCTGAAATCATCCCTCCTCTGAAACTGCTTTTCCACGGGTGTTTGTCAAGGCAACAAAAAAGTCTAAGACAACATCTAAAGTAGTGTGGCATTTTGTCATAACTAACAGGCCAAAATTGATACTTTACTCAAATCCCCCACATTTACCTAATCTGCTTTTATATTTGCTCACCCCCAGGATCCCATCCAGAATAGCACATCACAGGACATTCAGCGGGCGCTGTGTTCTTAGGCTCCTTGACTATGACAGTTTTCAGACTTCTTTCTTGTGACGATCTTGACAATATGGGGCATGCTGGTCAGCATTCTGCTCACTGGCTCTCCGATAGAAGTTGTCCGGTGGTTTTCTCACAGGTAGACTGTGACTGTAGCTTTTGGAGAGCAATTTCCCAGAGGAAAGACTGTCTTCATCACATCCTACTAAAGAAACCCACTGTCCCTGAGTTACTGTTGACTGTGACCACCAGCGAGGGAGTGTCTGCCTGGTTGTTCCCTTGTGAAGATGTTGTTTTCTTCCTTTTACTCTGTATTTTTGGAAGGAGGGTGGTCTGCAAAGTTCAGACTTAAAGAGTACGGTCTTGTGTTGGGTGCAGAGTAGTTACAAACATTACTTAAAATTCTCTTCCATGAAGATACAGTATTTTGCTCACTATTTTATATCCGTATGGATCCACAGATAGTATTGGACTATAATCCAATACTACTTTAGTTTTCAGCTTTTCATGATTTCATTTGGAACAGTTTTCATAAACTCCTATGTTGTGTGTGTGTGTGTGTGTGTGTGTGTGTGTCATTATGGGTGGTGTGTTTATTTCACGCACTTCTTTATCTTCTCGTAGTATAGTATGCTTCAGGCTCTTCTTCCATATTTTGTGCACCAATGCCAGAGTCAACCATTTTCCCAAGGATCCTTGGATTATTAGATGCTTGTATGCTTTTACCCATTGGGGTTTCTTATTTCAGGTCCCCTCAGATGACAAAGCAAGGAATTACATGGGTACTGATATGCAGACATAAACGTATCTACATTTCTACGTATAAAATGTCTGTCTGCATTAAGCTAAATATAAGTTTATACAAATGTCTCCAGTTCTAATCTACTACCCCTGGGTCATTCTATCTAGCTCCCCTTATCTGCAAGCTCCCACTCTGACAGTTAAATAATAAAACCTGAAAAGATTGCAGAATGCCCAGGTCTAAGTGGCCCATATATACTGCATTCTCTGCACCAAAGGCTGGGAGATCATTGCAGAAGGTGGGGTTGGGTTGGGAGTGGAGTCAGAAGCAGTGGTTGATTACAATTAAACCATTTCTCCTGGACACAGCAAGGAAGCTGCACATGTACCTCACAGCGGTTCTAACGGCCCAAGCCAGACCAAATCCCAATGTGAAGAGGGAGGCTGGGCACATATTACTACCACTAGCCAAGGAGTTAGTGGCAATTTGTAGCTTCTAGGAAAGGAAGGGTCAGTTTCCTCTAAAAGTATAGCCACTGGTAAGAGGACCGTGTTCCAGTGGAAGGCTACACATCTAAGAATATCTGGGCAACACAAATTGACATTGAAGGGACAAATGGGGGGGGCCACACGGTGTTAGATGGGGAGGAAAGAGGTGGATCTGGAAAGTGTTGGAGTAGGGAAGGTGACTACAATTAAAAAAACACAAAAATTCTCAAAGGGGAAAAATGTTTAAAGCTAAGAAAAGAGTAAAACTGGCTCCCACCGTCTGCTATCCATTTACTTGTTCATTCCCAGTATTTGTCCGAATGTGTTAGTTACTCTGAGCACCGTAACCGAGTGCCTGGCAGAGACAACTTGAGGGAGAGAAGTTATATTTTTGCTCACAGTTTCTGAAGGATTTCAAACCACCATGGCAGAGAAGGATGGTGGCAGGAGTTTGTACTGGTGGCTGTTCACGTGGAGGCGGGCAGGAAATGGAGACTGGGACTAGAGCCAGGACGAGAATAACCTTCTGAAGCCCACTTCTAATGACCTGCTTCAGCCAACTGGTCCCCATCTCCTGAAGACTCCATAACCTTCATAATGGCACCATAGACTGAAGACCAAGGTCTCCAAACATGAGCCTATCAGGGCCGTTCCAGATTCAAACCATGGCATGTATAGTGATACCAGAACTGATAACCCAAATGGATGTGGGAAACAGCTTTTTCTCCTTGTATACTAAATTGGTGCTACTATATCAGAATATCGCAGACTAGGTGACTTAAACCATGGAATTAATATTTTCTGAGATCAAGAGACTGACCAAGTTGGTTTTCTATGAGGGCCAAAAGGACTAGATAACCAACCCCTTCCCATCCCACCCTCACTCCCATGCTTAGTCCTGTGGTTGTCTTTCCATGTACACAAATATTTAGTATCTTGGTCCACGTGTCCTGTTTTTAGAAGGAAAACAATCAGATTAAAGTCTGCATGGATGGCCGTAATTTAATTAAATGATTTCTTTAAAGGCTTTGTCTTCCAATGCAATCATAGTCTGATACGCTAAGGGTTAGGGCTTCCATGAATGAATTTTAGGGACATGATTCAGCTGATACCAAGTGTGGAGCTTATATATACTTCATTTTTATATTGTTTTACAGATTCTATTAATTTCCTGTACTTAGTTAATATCTTACCTCCCTCATGCCCTTTGATGAATTTGCTGTGTGCATTTACAATAGATTATTTTGTCACACTTTGCATTCCAGCCTGGGATTCCCCAACTTCCTCAGTGAGTTCAAATTTGTGTGCATTGAGGATCAGTGTGGGTACTGTAAAATTCAGTGTCTTTTGCCTTTGAATATACACTTCAGGAAAATTGATAGATATCAGAATATATCTGCTGATATATCTTAATTAGATTTATGGTATTTATGTTCAAATTGTATTGAGTCTATAGGCTGAATTGGAGAGAATTGACCTCATAATATGGTGCCTTGTAACCATGAATTTGGAATACCTGTCCACATAGATAGCCCTTGATTTCTTTCATCAGAGGTCTGTAGTTTTTTGTTTTTTGTTTTTTACAGAAGCTATTCTTAGATTGTGATAGGTTGGCAGTCAATATTTAATCCATATGTGCTATTAAAATGGTATTTCTTATATGAAAGTATACAAGAAATTAGTTGACTTTTATATGTTAACCTTCTACCAGTTTATCAATTCCAGGAAATTTTGATCAGTTATTTCAGATTTTCCATATAGATAACTCTAAACTCTATAATCTGCACGTTCTGTTGATTCCTTCCCACTCACTATACTTTTTTTTTTTTTTTGGTTTTTTAAGACAGGGTTTCTCTCTGTAGCTTTGGTACCTGTCCTGGAACTCACTCTGTAGCCCAGGCTGGCCTCGAACTCAGAGATCCGCCTGCCTCTGCCTCCCGAGTGCTGGGATTAAAAGTGTGAGCCACCGCTGCCCAGCTGCACTCAGTGTATTTTTAATTTCATTTCTAATTTTATCACAATGACAAGGGTTTTCAGTACAATAATGGGAAAGAAAATTCTCATGATTTTAGTGGAAAGCGGCCTAGTTTGTTGTTGTTGTTGTTGTCGTTGTTGTTGTTGTTATTGTTGTTGTTTTTACCCTTAAGCAGATATACGGGGAGTTTTTTTGAAGTTGTTCTCTGTCAAGTTCAGGACATTTTTTTCCATTTCTAGTTTGCTGAGAGGTTTTTTTTTTTTTTATCATGAATAGATATTCAATTTTGTTGGATGCTTTTACTTTGTCAATTGATACATAGTGATTTCTGGAGGTTGAACCAGCCTTGCATACTTAAACTAAATCCTTCTTGGTTGTGGTATTAGCTCCTTCTTGTACATTGCTGTGTTTGCTAACCGTAGTTTTACTTTGGGCAATGTGTTTGTCTAGTTCTAAAGTAAGGTCACATTGGCATCCTAGAATGAGTTAAGATGGTTATAAATGACTGATTCAGCTGAGCATAAGGCTTATGGTAGCATAAGCCTCAAAGGGTTGAGGAAGGAGACTTCCTATGAGTTCAAGACAAGCCTGGGCTACAGAGTGAGTATTAGGCCGGCCAGCACTACACTGACTATATTGCAAGACTTTTGTTTCACAAAAACAAAACAAAAGCAAATAAATAAAAATATAAATTTTAACAGAGTCCCAGTCACAAAATGTTTATATAAGACACACATAAGACATAGCACTTTGTTTCTTTCAAGAAATTAGTCCATTCATTAATTATCAAACAAACAAAAAGTGAACATGGACTTATCCCTAGTGTTCCTTTGAGTGTTCACATGCTCAATAGTAGTACCATCTTTGAATTTCTCTTCTTCCCTAAAAATCAAGTGTACTTTATGTTTGAAGAAGAAATTAAGTGTAATCAAGCACAAAAATCACCTGAGAAAATAAGCTCAGTTAATCGAAGCAAATGCCGATAGCTGTTATTGACACCTAGACACCTACGCACTCCGCTGTGAGACTGGTAGTCTGGTTGTACTCACAAGGGTGCAACCCCTTCATTACCCGCCTCCACTAGAATGGACACTTTTCCAGAAGTCTCCTGAGGTTCTGCAGTAAGGGCAGGTGTGTGGGGCCAGCTGCACAGGGACCTTCACCTGAGGCCCGGGGATCAGCTGTCCCCTTCCCAGCCTGTCCACTGGGCAGTTCCTTTACTGCTTGTCAGTCAACAGCCCCTCTCAAATTTGTCTTCCACGATTTTGGCTTTCTTGAGCCTTTTCAAGAGCCTTGTGTCATTAAAACGTTCCTCCGTGTCCTCGTCATTGACAGCAGGGCAAAACTGCCAGCAAGCCCAGCAAAGTCAGGTTCCCTCGGCCTGAAGATGAGTCTATACCCGTGCCTTATGTAAGCCTGGAAGGCTTTCATGCCCTCTCAGATTCTGCCCTGTCAGCCAGGGCCACAGCCAGGAATTTCGGCAGAAGTCTACTGTATTTCTTGGGAGGCTCATCTGCAGAGGGCGTTTCTGGCTGATGGCCAGAAGGCTGATGTAGGCTCCTCCATGGGCAGCAGGAACACCAGAGCTCTGCCTCAGTGGCCAATGTGCGCAGCTTCGGTGATGCGCAGAGATGCTAGGGAGGGAGGGTGGGGCAGTGTCCCTGGAGTAATAGATAAACAGAGTCAGACCCCACAGCTCAGGGATCACTGGGCCACCAGTCAGTGAGCTTAGGAGAGCTGCAATAAAACAGATACTGCAGATAGGACAGTGAGGGGTGGCCTGTGTGTGGGCTCTAACACCCGACCAAAGCTAGGCTTCCTCAGGCCACGCGGCAGGGTCACAGAAGAATCAATGAAAAGCAGAAAGACGAGAAAGCACCCTGGGATGACAGGTGTCAGTGAGAGCATCCCTTGGGGTTTGAATTCAGACTTTGACATTTAAAAGCATGTGAGAAGTATTTACTCGCTTTGGGGGAGATAGTACAGTTTTCTTAGAGTGGTTTTGCTCTTTTCCATTCCAACATTGTGTAGTCTGTACTTCTTCGAGAACTTTCATTAGTGAGAATTTTCTTGTCCTTATTTATTTATCCCTCCATTGCCCCTTTGCCCACTCCTTTTGCGGACAGTGTCTCACCAACCCAAGCTAACAAACTCATGATGACCCTCCTCAGCTCAGCCTCCTGAATACTGAGATCACAGGTCTGAGCCACCTCTTCCAACTGTCTGGAAGTGACTACCAGAAAACACACCATTATGAACACGTCAGAAGCTACTGGGCCATTTGCCTACTTCTGCAATTTAATGCTGTAGGAGCTGGAGAGGTAATTCAGTTGGTAGAGTGCTTGCTTAGCATGCATGAAGGCCCAAGTTCAGTTCCCAGCAACACTTGAACCAAGTGGGGTGTTACATGCCTTTCACCTCAGCTCGCAAGATCAGAGGTTCAAGATCACCTTTGGCTACATGGGACTCTTGTCTCAAAATTTTTTAACTACATTCAAATGATGTTCAGAATTTCACTGTGCATGTTCATCTCTCTCCGAATTCCTATCTTGCTCAGCTCAATCCCTAAACAGAGAAAAAAAATTACCTTGCATGCCTGGCATTGCTTTTGGAGGGTCACCCAGCAAAACTCAGTTTACTTCGGGAATATCAGTTCCCTAGACCATCATGTCAGTGCATACCACGATCCTAGCCTGCAGCTTGTGGAACTCCATGAATATTTTACTGGGCTTCATCTTACCCTGAGTGCACAGGGTCCTCCGGCACCTTTAGGTGGTGCGCCACGAGTACGCTGCTGCTAGAAGGTCACGTGTTTCTCCTGCTTCCGATTCCAAAGGAAATGGAGCAGCTGCCGGGGTTTCTCGTCTGCCTTACACACCTCCACACTCAAATCTGGGGCCAGTGTGGAAGCTCTGCTCTAAGGCAAGCTCAGCTCTCCAGGAACGAGTATTCCTGATGTCCCATGGTGGCCCTTCAAGTCAACCAGTCAAGTGCTCGATCCAGACCCAAAGGGGATACATCCAGCCCCCATGAATGTATTTCCCTAGTTTTTAGAAAAACTTAAACACTGCAGTTTAGAAGTTTATCTCAAGCAGTGTGGTGGGTCATGTCTGTAATCCTTTGGCTGGGGAAGGGGTTGTTAGACCTAGGAGGATTCACCTTTCTATTTCTAATACTAATAATTTATGCCTTTTCTCTCTTTTCTTTTTCTTTCTTGGTTAGCCAACTAGAGGTATATTAAAATAAAATGGATATTTTAATTAGTTCTTTGAGAGTTTCATACAACATATTTTGATCATATTTACCCACACACACAACTCTTCTCAGATCCACTCCCCCTCTTCCCTTCCCACCAAACTTTGCTTTTTTGTTTTTTTTTTGTTTGTTTGTTTGTATCATCCTTCAAGACCAATTTGTGCTGTCCCAATGGGGTCTTCCACTGAAAAGCGGTCAATTGACCAGGAACTACACTCAGAGAGAACACGGTCTCTCTCTTTCCCAGCAGTTAACTGTTGTCAATAGCTCCACAGCTAGGGTTGTGCGCCCAACTGCCTCCTCCGTGGTCTGGGTTAGGCTTGTGCAGGTCTCATGCTGGGTTAAGCTTGCGCGGGTCTCATGCTGGGTTAGGCTTATGCAGGTCTCATGCTGGGTTAGGCTTGTGCAGGTCTCATGCTGGGTTAGGCTTGTGCAGGTCTCAGGCTGGGTTAGGCTTGTACAGGTCTGATGCTGGCTGTCACAGCTTGTGAGTTGATCCCTGCATCTGCCCTGCTGTATCCAGAAGATATTCCTCCCCTCCTAGTCCTCCGCTGCATCTGGCGCTAGCTCTCTTTCCGGCCCCTCTTCCGCAATGATCCCTGAACCTGGGCCAGGGGAGGTGGAGTCTGTTCCCTTTAGGGCTGAGCACCCTGTGGCCTCTCAGTCTCTGAGACGCAGGTTCTGATCTTACTCATTTTCTTTGGTATTTTCCTGTTCATCATTTCAATGATTGATGCCCTAATTTTTGTTGGTCTGTTTCTGTTTGCTTTAACTTTAAAAATGTTATTCTTTTTCTAGTTTCTGAAGACCTAGCTTATACATTTTTAAGTCTTATTTTATAATGTCCAGTTATATAACGTATAAATTTCTCTTTAAACAGACAATTTTGGTTAGCTAAATTTTCACTTTTATTTAGTTAAAATTAAATTTTTTTCTTGAGATTTTGACTCATGTATACTTTAAGTGTATTGCTTAGAATTTTTCATCTATTTATGTTACTAATATTTAATTGTATTCCAGTATGATTTTATTCTTCATTAGTTTTATTGCTTTTAAATAAAATTTATTGCTTTTAAATAAAATTTCTGTGAGCTAGAAAATGATATAACATGATGAATGTCCAATGCATGCTTAAGGATTTATAGTCTATTGTTAGATAGAATAAACTCATCAATATCAATTCGATCAAGTAAATTTACACAGCTATCCCAGCCAGTTCTAACTGTATTGGTTTTCTGTGGATATGAATTGTCACTACAGGAGGGGATTTATCTTTTCACTTTTTTCAGTTCAGTCAGCTTTTCTTAGCAGTTCATGGGGATGCCATTCACAAACTTTATGATCGACCCATTAACACAGTGGTTTCTGGTATATTCAGAAAGCTGTGTAATTATCACTATAATTACCTTAGAGCATTCTTATTATAGCCATGAAGGAAATTCCATTCCTTTAAGTCACCATTCTCCATCCTTTCCATGACCTTGGAAGCTACTTCTCTACTTTCTTTATAAATGTTCCTATTCTGAACATCTCATATAAATGGGATCATACAATCTACAATCTTTAGTGACTGTTAATTAACCTGGTGCTTCAAAATCCATCTTGTCACATGTAATTCATCCCATATTGTGGCCATCCTTTCACTGTGTGGCTATGCTATAGTTTTTTATTTATTAATTACTTAATGATCACTTGAATCACTTCTACCGCTAGTATAAATATTAATGTACAATTTTTGAGTAAACATGCATTTTTCTTTCTCTTGGATGTGTCCCTATGAGTGACTTGCTAAGTCAAATGTTTAGTTGTTTGAGAAATTGCCTGACTATTTTCCTGAGTAGTTGTACCATGTTAGATGTCTACCAACAACAACGAGGGATCTAGTTCCTGCAGATTAGCACCCACACTTGGCATCATCCATCCTGCTTATTAAGTGGATGCTGATATGTCCCACTGTGGTTTCCAGTTCTACTAGTGTTTGCCTTTATCTGTTTCGACTCTCCGTTGTTGGATACATAGCTGCTTAGCGTTTTTGAAAGAACTGACCACTGTATTCGTCAAGTTTCTCTGGAGAAACAGAACTAATAGAAAGAATCTATGTACATATAAGTGAGATTTACTAGAGTGGATTACAGGCTGTGGTCTGACTATTCCAAAAATTGCTGTCTCCTTAGGAAAAGTCCAAGAATCCAATAGTTGTTCAGTCCATGGGGCTTCAGTATATACAAGAATCCCAAAGAAGTAGGCTCTAACGCCAGTAGAGGAATGGACTTGCCAGCGAGAACAAGAACAAGCAGGCTAAGAACAAAAGCTTCCTTCCTTCTTCCCTGTCCTTTATGTCGGCTGCCACCAGAAGGTGTGGCCCAGATTTAAGGGTGGGTCTTCCTAGGTCAAATGATTCAACCAAGAAAAATCCCTCGCAGATATACCCAGCCACTTGGACTTTAGTTAATTCCAGATGTTGTCAAGTTGACAACCAAGAAAAGCCATCACAACCTAATGTGATTAAATTCATTAATCACAATGATGTTCTTCCTGATCCCTTGGTTTTTTTTTATTAACATGTACTAATGTATACATTAATGGGATTCAATGTGGTACTTTAATATATGTATATAGAATGTGCTGTTAAAATCCAGCCTTCTTTTATCTTCTCTCCTCAGCTTACCAGTACCACTATTCTACATTCAACTTCCTTTAAAAAAAAAAAAAGACAGAAAAATAAAAGAAAGAAAATTATCCCAGGTGGAAGAGAAACCAGGCATTGCTAACCCTTTTTTATCTGGCTTACTTCCCTTGACATAGTGTCCTCTGGTTATATCTTAAGTCTGCTTAAGATCAGTAGCCCTGTCTTCTTTCAGGAAAAAAAAATGCAGTTTCCAGTTTCCACAGATTATATGGCTTTCTTTTTTATTAGTTTGTTTTTCTCTTTCCTTTTATATGAACCTTCATGTTAAAATTGGTTTCTTGTAGACTACACACATACAGAGAGAGAGAGAGAGAGAGAGAGAGAGAGAGACTGCCATTTGTAATTGTAAAATGCATGTAATTTCAAATCTGCTAAAATGTGAAGACAACTTGTGTCCTAGAATCTGTGACATGATCAGCGCTCTGCCCCTCCCTGGCCCCAGGAGGTTCTGAGGATTAAGGAAGACAACGCATTTAAATGCTTAGTACATTATTTGGGTTGGTAGTAAGCACCAGCAATTAGCCATGACGAAGATTACTATCTTCATGGAGCTCATAACTGACTTACACATTCCATCCCGTCTCTGCATAAAGGTTGGGAGTAATTATCCTAAATGCATAGCAGTATAGCTGTAAACTGACTTTTTGCAGTCGCTGTGAGCATTCTCTATTTGTGTTTGTCCTATAGTCTGTCATTAAATACAAAACTTGACTCTGGAGTCAAGTAGTCTTTGTGTTTAAATAGCAGGCTGTCACTCACTGACCTTGCGAAGGCCTCTTTGTCTCTCTGAGTTGGAGTTCCTCACCTGTAAGATGTTTATACTGGCACTTTTCTCATAGAATGTGGTCAGGATCCAGCAGGTGCTCAAGGCATGGATATTATTGCCACCACCGGTCATCCGCTGTCCCCCTCCAGGCAGAATGCTCCCTGCACTCAGTTCTCCTTCCTAGGCTTCTTATAGGAACACTTTGGGCTTTATGAAGAGGAGGCTACATACAGTGACTTAAACATGAGCAGAGAAAATGCCCTGAACCACACCAGCAGATTTCTACAGTTAAGTCTCCCAGCCGCAAACTTGGACATGGGAAAGGATGGCATTGTATTCCGGTGTGTGTCATGTAGGAGGCTCCCTCCCAGCATGGGGGGCGGGGGGCAGTAATTCCCCCGAGTGACAGTGGTAATGGGGCGGCATGGCAGTAAGTGTCCTTTTTTAGCGCTATAAACCAGTGGATCCAGAACCCTCTCCACACCTTGTCCATCTCAGCCTTGGCTATTAGGGATGCCTGAGCTGGATGACCATGTTGTCTGTCCTTTTCACCTCAGAAATATTCTAGAGACTGTTCCTTTTCATTTACTTGTTTATTTCCCTCTTAGATCCATTTTCTGAATCTATAGCTTTGGCTTAATGGGAGGAAAAGCGTTGTCTTTCTTCTGCAGATGTTTTTAATGTCAGAACAACTGCCAGTCTGAGCCTTTGGACCCAGACGAGCAGGGAAAAGTCA
The DNA here is from genome assembly GCA_902168325.1 of Peromyscus nudipes. Lineage (NCBI taxonomy): Eukaryota > Metazoa > Chordata > Mammalia > Rodentia > Cricetidae > Peromyscus > Peromyscus nudipes. The sequence goes on along the minus strand of CABHPH010161632.1, from coordinate 3,557 downwards.
GTGACAGAAAAATCCGGAACTATTTGGCTCCAGTTCACAGGAACAGTGGGTACCCTGTGAGGAAGCATCCGAGTTTCCTGTGGTCAGGGGGCTTTGTTGTAAATTCTCTGAGTCAAGGCTGTGATTTTCCCAGCGACTGGACATTGTTCAGCCAACATGTTAGAAACATGGCCCTCCTGGAAGCCAAGGCTTCTGGGAGAATCAAAATGTTCTCTTCTTTCCAGGAGTCCCATGGTCATGCCTTATGAGTCACTGAGAATTCTAGTATACTTTTATCAGCTCAGAATATGCATGTGTGCATGTGGATATGGATTATATGGGCTATATGTCTTTATATACATATATATGTGTATATATATATATATGGAGAAAGAATGATGGCAATGTGCATTTTACATATTTCATACATGCGTATTTATATATAGAGAGAATTATAACAATTATATATATATATTGGAATACATATAAATATATATTAGAATACACACACACACACACACACATGTAATTTCAAGACCCCATTTCCTAAGATCATGTGTCATGGGGGATCTCCAGGACCCCTGGCCTGACTAGACTGCAATCCCTCAAAGGCTTCTGGCCTGCTCTTAGTGGTCCTCCTCTAGGGTCATGCTGCTGGGCCTTTGCTCCACCTGATTTGCCTCCCTGGAGAAGGCCGACTCAGCCTCAGTCCCAGGCACTGGCAGCTTCTCCATGGAAAAAGTAGAAGAGAGATGAGCTATCCCTGGCGCTGAGCTATTAAAGCCCAACAAAGTTGTCTGAACTCCACTGTCTGCTGAGCCTCCCCATCTGTTGTTAGCCTCTGCTTCCCCTCCTGCCAGGCTACTGAGAAGTAGTCACCATGGCTGAGAGTCCGAAAAGCCAACTCTTACACAAAGAAATGTTTATCCCTTAAAGCCCAGTGGAAAATTTCTACCCAGCCACTGTTGCCCTGAGATTTATACACCCCACCAATCAGACAGCAGGAAGAACGGACTGGAGAATGCAAAGCACCCAGAAGCCCATTTTCCTGCAGGTTACCCGGGATTCTCTAGCCTGGGAGGGAGCCCTTTATCGTCTAAGTGACGCTTGCGTGCAGGGCAATCGATTGTGGAAATATCTCTGTGCATTCACTGCTCACTCCAAAGCGGCCGTGTTCTCTGTGCCCGGCTGAATAATAAAACAGATTGGAGCAGGAGTCAGCTCTAATTAGAACCTCTTTGGAACCGGACCCAGGTTGCTCGCCTCTCTGTAGCCAGCGCCCATCCTGAAGGATGCTCTGCGGAACTCAGCTCAGAGGATGTTGCCACACCTTGCCTTCTTCTCTTTTATCCCTTGCTTTGTCATCTTTGTTTTCTTTTCCATAAAGAACAAACGAAATTCCTCGACATTCGGGACTTGTGGCTCTGAGTCAACCCAAGGCCAAAAGCTTTAGCGGACAGGGACTTGCTTTGTCATTTCACAAGAGTAGGGGGATCCGAATGCAATTTCCTCCAAAGGTCAGTGAACCCATGCCTAGTAGCTTGGGGGGATTTCCCAATGTGGCTAGGGAGCCAATGCTTGTTCGGTCTCAAAATATTTCACCTCATGTGTTGAGTTTCCAGCTAAATTGTCCATTCTTGGATATCAAGGACCATGAATTCTTCTCTCAGGTGCACTGATGTGCCTAGCTTAGGGCTGTGCAGAGTAACTTGGACAACTGATGTGTATTACCAACCTGACAATTCTAGATGCTTTGAGGTACTTCTCCATGAGTAGTGTGCATGGGTAGGCAAAAACTGTAGCAACTCTAATCCACAGGATTATTATCTACGGCATCACTATGACCAATGAGCTGTTGGATAACCATGACCTGATTTTCATTCTAATTTCAAATAAAATTGGATGATTGAGAAAGATGAAAAAGAGCTTGGTGAAACACTGAGGTAGCCTGGTCCTGCTGGCACCTTGGAACATTTCTGAAATGAGAAAGTGGAGTACTACTTACTGGCTTACTTCACATGGCTTGCTCAGCCTGCTTTCTTATAGAACCCAGGACCACCAGCCCAGGGATGGCACCACCCACCATGGGTTGGGCCCTCCCCATTGATCACTAATTGAGAAAATGCCTTATAGCTGGATCTCATGGATGCATTTCCTCAAACGCAGCTCCTTCCTCTCTGATGACTCTAGTGTGTGTCAGGTTGACACACAAACCCAGTATACACACCCTGCGTCCACACACAGCGGCATACTCTTACTCCTTCCTGATCTTCCATTTTCCCACTTAAAAACTGGGGTAAGGGGGTGGCAAGATGGTTCATGGATTAAGAGCTCTTGGTGCTCTTTGAGGACCCAGTATCAGTTTCCGGCACTCACATGACAGATCAGTTCCGGGGTATCTGATGCCCTCTTCCGCCCTCTTCTAACACCAAGCACACATGTGATACATAGACAAGCATCCTGGCAAAATGCTCATACACATAATAGGTCATTCAAAGTTAAAATACAATTTAAAAACTCGGATAGCAGCAATACCTTTGTGCTTTGTGGTCACGGTGACTGTTGACAGAAGAATGCTTGGGAAAAACACATAGAGGTCGGTGATTATTATCCCTTTAAACACCTTGAATGGAGTCAGGTTACAGATGGGCACTTGAGGGTTGTGAGGGTGATGCTAAGGGTGCCAGGTTTGAGCTCGATGTCCATTCACCTGTGTTTGAAGAGTAGCGTCACCCGAAGTAACTGCAGAAGGGCTAAAAAAAAAAAAAAACCATCTCTAATTCTTGATCCTGTAAAGCGATGCCGGGCTGGCTGGCGTCCACTCTCCTCTAAGGTCAGTGCCAACTCTAATGGTCTGTGAAACTGTGATGCTGAATTACACAGAACAAGGGGATTAACGTGAACACCCAGAAAGAAAATGTTAGTAAGTGGCATGGAGAATTGAAGAATAAATTATGGGAGCCGGGAAATCTCAGAGGATCAGCCAAGGGGACAGTTCTGTGTCGTCAGCACCCGTGAAGGCTCCTCTGTGGTTCTGTCATTTAAGAAGATAAAGTAACAGTTGCTGTGTAGCAGGCAAGCATGGCTCAGAGGACTCCACATAGGAGAATGCATATATGTGTTGTTATGGGTCAAGGTGGAGAAAGACACTTCCCAAAGTTGGCCAAAGATCTGCTGACCCTTATGTAATGCCCTCAGATTAGTAAAGACGGTTTTCACAGCTTCTCAGAAAAGCCCAGAGAGATGGGACCACAGCATCAGCTACAAAAATGTGGTGTGATCTGGGACTGTAAGCAAAGTGTCGAATGTTGCTACAAAAATGCAGAGATGGAGCCTGTGAGATACTCGGCAGGTAGGGATGTCTTCTTCCAACCCTGCCAAAGTAAGTTTGATCCCCAGACAGCATGGGGGAAGGAGAAGACTGGCTCCTGACGGTTGTCCTCTGACTGTCGCATGCATGAAAATACACACACACACACACACACACACACACACACACACACAAAAAAAAATAAATGTAAATAAGTAATTTAAAAAAAGATTTATCTTTAATTATGTGTATGGGAGGTATGTGCATG